>JAFMOD010000228.1:1138519-1165438 GCA_019802435.1 Corydoras maculifer
GGGCACACACTCACTCACACAGACACACTCTATATGGGGCAATTTTGAGAATTCAATTAACTTGATCCATGTTTTTGGACTGTGGGAGGAAACCGGAGAACCCGGAGGAAACCCACGCAGACACGGGAAGAACATGGAAACTCCACCCAGATGGGGATTCGAACCGGGAATCCCTAGCGCTGAGAGGCGAACGTGCTAACCACTAAGCCACCGTGCCGCCAAAATATGGCATATTTGTTAAGCTAATTTGGTTTTCTTCTTAACTCTGAGAGGTGCATAGAAAAATACAGATAGTGTTTTTCTAATTGTCTGAGTAAAGTGGGAATAAGTCTGCTAACATGCTAAACGGAACACCCCAGAACAAGGCCACTGATCAGATGCTCTGTCTACGGAGCAACACCATATAACTTTGTATTTATTTTACTGGTTTGTTCTTTCTTATTTTTCAATCTAGTGTTACATTTTATTAATAAAGAGAGAGTCCTCAATTTTGCTTTAGGTCAAAGGTCATATCTTTTTTGTTTGCAAAAAAAAAAACCAAACAAACATTTTTTAGTACATCACATATATGTCTTCGGCATTCTCATTTTCCGTACCAACATGTTTGCGTCACGCTTTCTTTTTTTTAATTAGAAAGCATCTGAAAGAAATGTTGCATACTTTCATAAAGCTGTATACTTTTTGCACTTAGAACAAATTTTTAAAGTACCTTGTTTGTTCTTCCTGGGATTCAAAGTCATAAAATATTTGCTCTGGTGAGTGGGCGTTAAGTGCATTTAAAATTGTGTTTTAAAATGCAGTAAAGGAATCAAAAGCATTTTGTTTATTTTTTTACAGTGTGCAAATGATTTATTTCCTGTAACGTTGTTCAAGTACAGTAGTCTAAAGACAAAAAAGGAAAGCATAATATTCTAGTACAAGAGTGAAAGGCTAAAGGTGCAATGCTGCCTCTATATGCCAATATTTCCCTGTGCATTTTGGTCCACTGCCTAGAGTCAATGCAGATACACCAGCTGTTACCAGCATTATGTGACTAGGAGAGCCTTAACACACTGACCCTTTCCTCTGCTGGAAAGGATATGAAGGTGACTCTGTTTAGTAAGTCAGTGATAAGCAGAATAAGACCATAAGACCAAGACCATTTAGCACAATAAAATTAAATTTAGCACAAAATAAAATGAATTTGAGTCTGAAAAAGTGGTTTAATTTTGTTCAAGCTTTAAACTTATTTAGTTAGCTTTAGTGCTATTTGAGCTTTCTGTGTTTAATGTTACAGATATCTGTGACAATACTGGAAATGAAAATGAACAACAACAAAAAAAACACCAAAAACATCAATTATAACACCAGGATAATATATATTGCATATTTGAAAGGCATTGGTACATTTCTAAGTTAAAGTGTTGTTAAAAAATGGGAAATTAAATGCAAATTCATATGGTCACAGCACCACTTCTTGTGATGCAGAAATCTCTGGTGATTTGGTGTATGAGGATGCTGCATATTCACTGCAGCAAAAGGAGGGACACTAAGATGAAGCAGGAGGAACAAAATAAGGCATAGTTCATAAAAATCATGAAAAACATAAACTTCATTTTGAAATTGTGTTTCTCTTATTCACAACAAAAAAGTATGGTCTTGAATTACGTATATAAACATCCCATCATCACACTTATATAATTCATATTTTAAAACCATTGTATTATTAAGTAGTGCCCTATTTGCCAAGCAGCTTTAGCATAAATTTGTCAATTGTGTGAAGGCTAGAAGATTTGACTTATTTAACCCCACACATGAAGTTGAGGTCAATATTCTGTTTAAACTAATGTGACTCAAATAAATGAATGCCACAATAAAAGGCTTGGACTATTATTTCCTTATATACTGTCAAACTATGTTTTATCTATGGGGCTATAATCAAAATTCTCACAAATAAAATGTAAAACCCAAGAAATGTGTTAATCTCAAGAGTGAACTTTCCTACTTCTTGCTAATTTCCTGCTCTATACTTATTTGTTAAAAGCATTAAAAGATTAGTAGTTGCAGTATTGCATTTCCTTTCAAGAATTGTTCACTTTAGATTTGTTAAACACACCTTTTAATAATTATACCCTATCTGTTGAAATTCCATCACCAATTTATAATTTTATTGGCTTCAGAAAACACATTTACAATTTTCAATTTTAAAATATGTTTTTCATATTCCAAACTATTTTAAAAAAGGTCCTCTGATGTTTACAGATGACCTGCTACTAGTGCACTCTCTGAGCCATGCTTTGAAGAAAATCCTCTGTTACCAGGCAACCAAACACACAATGAAACGTGGTGAAGAAAAAGCGTATTAACTGTCTCCTGAAACAGTAGCATGATTGCACCAACCTAACTGTACAGCAAATTGCAATAGCAATTGAGAGGCAAAAGCAGTTACAACGTGGAGGAACTGGCATTAACTCTGGCATATGAAAACCATTTATATTTTATTGTTGAGCCTATAGTAGCTCATAGTGTGCGTTTGATTAATATTTTTTTCCAGTGTCATCTTTATAGAAATAAACTGGAACAAATAGTGCAAATACATAATTAATAATGATTAAGATTAATATTGTATCGACTGCTTTTTATAACAATCACTAGCAAATTATCCTATATTAGGGTCGCGGTGGGGTTCCCCATGCCCATCCAGGGGAGAACGTTTCGGGCGATGGGCAGATACACCCAGGACAAGGCGCCAATCCATCGCTGGGCACACACTCACTCACACAGACACACTCTATATGGGGCAATTTTGAGAATTCAATTAACTTGATCCATGTTTTTGGACTGTGGGAGGAAACCGGAGAACCCGGAGGAAACCCACACAGACACGGGGAGAACATGGAAACTTCACCCAGAAGAGGATTCGAACCAGGAATCCCTAGTGCTGAGAAGCGAACGTGCTAACTACTAAGCCACCGTGCCGCCCCATGTAAATCAGTGTCCAGTAAATTAATTAAAATTTCTAAAAAGTGGGATATTTGAACTTTTCTGCATTGAAAGAATTTAGTTTAAGGCCTTTAGATTCAGGTAAAGATAATTTTGGACAAGAACGTTTAGTGGCTTGAACAGAGCTTTGACCCCAACCTTACTGATAACCTTTTAAATGAATTGAATGTCTATTACAGGCCAGGGCTTTTTTGATGATGGATGACTGTAATCTGCCATGTGTTTTAATATTGAAAAGGTGCATAGTCTAACCCTAGACAAATGCTTTAATTTAGCATTTTTCTTAAATGGTACACATTTTTTAAATTACAGTAGAATGCATAATCACTTTAAACATTTATAAATAACTAATACTAAAAAATTCAAAAATTGTATATATTTTTTTATCAGATTAAATGAGGACCTGGGTTTATTTATTATTTATCTTACTAAAGTTTTCATATTCTCTCTGTGTCTGTGTTGCTTTCTTCATGGAGCATAGATTTAAGCCAGGTTTATTTTAGAAATTGTCACTAGGTCGGCTTAAGAACAGCGCAGGAAGCGATAAGCAGCATAGACAATAATTGATGGAAACCTTTTCTTAACTTATGCAGATTATATAATTTGGTATTAAAATTATTTCAGTTTAAGATGTTTTTATTAGTGGTTGCAAGTCTTTTCACTTTAACTATATTATTTTACTCATTTAATTACACATGTAATAAACTCATTTCAACTTGTGTTTCTTGAATCTGCAGACCACTAAACAGCTTTTAGTCTGACTTTCTAAGAACTGAATTGCCACAGTCATTAGTAGAGTAAAATGCTAAGGTTAATTTAACATGTGTTACTGCTACAGTGTGGCAGTGGCAAGTCAGCAGGATCAGCAATTCTGTCTGTTAAAGTGTAAGAGCAGATTTGTTTGATCTTTTGACTTTTGATTGAATTAAAACAGTAAATCTAAATTACTATATTTACTAATAATTACTGTGTGTGTGTGTGTGTGTGTGTGTGTGTGTGTGTGTGTGTGTGTGTGTGTGTGTGTGTGTGTGTGAGTGAACATCTCAACATCACTAGCAATGCTGCTTTACCAGCTGCATAAGTAAGGTAATCACTGATGCTGAAAGACAAAGGTTTGCACACAGTGTGCATTTCAATGAATCCCAAAGGTATTGGGTGAGGTTGGGGTCAGAGATCTCTGCAAGCCATTTCTCTCTCACCAAAATGGCAAATTATTATTTCATGACCCTGTATTTATGCGCGGGACATATAATGTAAAAATAATATTTTTAAAGTTAGCATGGTTTGGATAGATTTGCAGTGCAATTTAAAGTTTTTTTTTTAACAGTGATTCAGTGATTTGATTGTGTGCATGAATTACTATTCATTAGTAATTCATAATTACTATGTTTACTATTCAAAACCACTTAAAATATTACTTAAATATATATAAGAATTGGGCAGCATGGTGGCTTAGTGGTTAGCACGTTCATCTCTCAGTGCTAGGGAATCCTGGTTCCAATCCCAATCTGAGTGGAGTTTCCATGTTCTCCCTGTGTCTGCCTGGGTTTCCTCCAGGTTTCCTTCCACAGTCCAAAAACATGCATCAAGGTCAATTGAATGCTCCAAATTACCCCATATAGAGTGTGTTTGGTTGTGTGTCTGTGTGAGTGCGTGTGTGCCCTGATAGATTGGCGCCCTGCCCTGGGCACCCAAAACGTTCTTCCCTGGGGGGCATGTGGAACCTTAATCCTAGTAGAGAATTAAGTGGAAGATAATAGATGAATGGATACATATGTCAAGAGTAATCATGGCGCATGAAATTCTGATACTGAAGTAACAGTAATACATTCTTTAGGCAGGTTATAATGTAAAATACTTTTTATCTACGATATATTAGAGTCCAGCAAATTTTATAACTAATTGATTCAATTTTATCTCTTATTGTGACTTTTCTTCAGAATATTTGGTGTAAAATATTATTTTCTTGTAACAGATGTGATCTATAGACACTTTACATTTAAAAGTGGAACCTCTCCATTAAGGGTAATGTCAAAATTTTAAAAGTATTAAGTGAAGTGTCTCTATACTTTTGACCATAAAGCATAGGCAATATATACATACGCTTTGTCGTTGAATTTTGAAGACAAAAGGCAATTTGTCAGTGATTTTTGAAAATGCTTAGTACTGTTATTAAATAGTGCCATCTGCTGTTTATTTTGACTCCATATTGCTATGCAGCCAGAATATTAAGAAATGTTTTGAATAAGTCTTTAAACTGATTTTCAATGATATTCACTAAAATCTGAAGGTCTAATTGCATTAATTATTACATTATTTACACTGGTTTATTGTTTCCTAGAACTATACTTAAAATAGATAGAAATATATAAAACTATACTTTTTCGTTCTATATATCTAACATTTCTTTTAATATTTATCATTTATCATTTATTTTGCATACATAACTTCTTATGTCCAGTGATAAGTGAAGGTAATTAGGGTATATAAGAATCATATTTGAAGTATTTAAACTTAACTTGAGCTATTTTTACTTTTTGGGGTAAATATTATACTTTCTCTTTGGCCAATATAAGTCTTATCTCTCCTTTTCACATGACCAAACCACTTTAATTTCACCTCCCTAACTTTGCCTCCAAAATTTCCGACCTGTGCTGTCTCTGTAATAAACTCCCCAATCTTGTCATTCATCTCTGCCCCTTCCACTTCCCTTTCCTCCCTATTGGTCAGTGCCACCCTCACTAAGCCATATAACATTGCAGGTCTCACTATGTTTTCTTTAACTTATCTACCTGTTATCACTCCTGCCACACACCTGCTTGTACAATCTTTCACTTCATTGATATATTACTCATTACATTATGAAATTAAAACCATACTGCACATCTTACTGCTGTCACACTGTCCTTACCCATATCCTGCACCAACCTTATATACTTCTCTAAATCCTAATTTTAACATACAATACCACAGTTCCTCTATGCCCTATCAGAAGCCTTTTCTAGATTTACAAATACCCAGAGCAACTCCTTCTGGCCTTCTCTATACTGCTCCATAAACAGTCTCAAAGCAAACACTACATCAGGGATGGATTTTACTGCCAAATTGCTGCTTACAAATGTTTAATCCTTTACTCAATGACTTTCAATATTCTTTTTCAGATTTTCATGCTACGGCTGATCAATTTTATTCTTTTATAGTTATTGCAGCCCTGCACTTCAGTAAATGTAGAAAATATAAGCACAAATAAAGAAAACTAATAAGTAAAAATTTTAATTAACTGTATGTGATTAAAAAACGGTATTTTAAGAAAAGCATAAGTCATTTAAATTTTTTTAAATAGATTATATACTGTATGGGCTTTTGGAACTTATATCTTGGAAACGTTGTACGTTTTTTTTGTCTTTGGGCTATTTTGAGCTGTTTAGTCTTAATATAGGCAATGGGTCGTGTTCCATTGTGTGTCTAGCGCACTTATGTTGAGAATCCGAGGCGATTTAGGAGTTAGCCCAGTTGACGCAACGTTAGCGGCACTATGCCCTCCTCCATCAGAACGTAATGTAGCCATGGTAACTGTGGAGCGGCAGCATCCTTTGGCCGTGCAGCCGAGTCCGCACAGCTAAGCTTAGCTCGAAATGTGTGTATGAACCTAAAGCCCTGCCTTCAAAATGGCGACGAGACGTCAAACGTTGTCTACGGTGCTTCTCTTCTGTCTTAGTAAGTGCTCTTTATCTTTGTCAAACGTTACGCTTTGTGACTGACTAACTCCCGAAACGACCGGGCTGCATGTTTAGGAATTTCGCTAAAGATAGTTACGTTTCCAACACTCGCCTGCTTTACCCACAACCTTCATCCAACACCGGTGGTGTTTATCCACATAAAAGCTGGTAGCTGCGATCCAGAGCGGATTTATTTTTACATGTGCGTGCTTGTGCTATATCAGATCTAACTGCGGTGTGACCCTCGGCAGACATACAGTAACGTTACACTGCACAGTATACATGCCTCTGAGGGTTAGGCTGTTAGTGAAGGGCTGCTTAAGGGGGCAAAAGAGCAGTTAGTATCAAACACATTAGAGTGACGTAGTGGAAATAACATTCTGATCTCATTATAAAACACCAGTACTTAAAATAGACTAAACATTCTGCATAAACTGCAACTAAAATTACACAAACTAACAGAAATGTCAAAAGAGCTAAGTTACTCATGACAACCAATATTAATAATGGAAAAGTAGTTTTCTTTTAAAATGATGTGACTGCCTTATTTTGAAATTTCTTAATGATACCTGGAATTTCTCAACGCACTTATAAAATGTCATCACATTTTTCAAAGGTGATATTTTGCCAGTACTTATATGTTGATTGCGTGCTGCGATAACAAAATAGCGTTTGATGTTCTTTTACAACTTGCTTGGTTTAATACACTTATGACAGCAGGACTATATTTAACACCTTAATTTAATAATGAAGTGTCCCGATGCTTTTGTTTAAATAGTGCATATAGAAAGAAAACATGAGTACCAGTGTCATGATGTTATTCTACAGTGTGTCTACTATGCTACTTATCATTTAAAATATGTATATATATTTTTATATATGTATGCCAAGGCTAGGCTCATCTTTTCTTTTTTGCAGTTTCTCTGAGCATTGCATTGGTCTGACTTTGTGTTTACTGTTGGTAAATTTAAAGTTCGCCACCTGCCGTATTTCTTTTCCATTTGCGAGTAATTTTTTCACTGTGAAATTACTGACTTAAAAATGTTTGAAATTTGATTTGTAACACTTGCCAGGAGTGTTGCTTTAGACCAGCAAACTTTTAAATATTTTGCTTTTATAGATGTGCTGATGATAAATTAATCAAGGCAGTATAAAATTGGCAGTACCTGACTGCTAAGTCTTACTCTAATTCTTGTAGATACAGTAAGTATGGCCATATTTTTAATTTCATTTTGTTTTGTTCGTCTGAGGTTGTATTTATTCATTTATGTTTTTTAAAAACTTCTGAAGATGAGGTTAAACGTGGAAAAAAAACTTGAAACCAATTACATTGGGACTGCATCCAACATCAGATCCTGCATCCTGCATCTCTGTAGAAAAGGCATAAATCAGTAGGTTAAATATTCCACCAATGACCTACTGAACCAGACGCCATTTTGAATTAAGCATCTGGAGCACACTCTGCTATACCATGATTCAACTACAGCTAAATCATCAATAATTATCAGTGATCAAGCTGAGGAAAAATGTCAGCTATTTACAAGTGTAATTAATGTGCAACCACAAAAAACAAACAAACAAACAAACAAACACCAAAAAAAAAACCCGGTGAAAACAAATCTAGACACTGACACCAGAATTTTAAAATTTGGCAAATGGTCATGATTAATGATACTGCAGCTCAGCTGGGCTCACCTTGATTTACTTACTTGTCTTGTTCTCTCACTTGGAAAGAAGCCTCTGTTGAACTAAATTTAAATGTAAGTATGATTATGCCCGACACCAAATAGTCTCTTTTTATTAAAAGCAAAAAGTAGAACTTTTAGAGAAATAACCTCTTAAAACGCCTACTCTTAAAACGCCTACTATTTTACTGTTTTAGCTGTGCTCACTTGAATAAAATTAGAGCCCACAGTTTAGTTGGCTATTACAGACACAGCCAGACACTCTCCCAGACAATTACTTAGATTACTATTCAGATGTGTGTGCCTACCTTGATTGTGATGCCAGACCAATTCAGCCCATCCTGGATAAATACTGAAATGGACAGGAAGAAACTTCAGATGAAAACTAGAACTGGGCCAAAAATTACTAACACAGTATTTTTTGTATTTATTAGATTTATGACAGTTTTACAGTATATCATGATATTTTTATTTATGTATGTAATTTTTTAAAAAAGAATTAAACTTAAAATTTTAAATTTAAAAGTTCTACATTGTAGAAACAGCTTGTTTTTTGGTCTCTTTTGTCTTTATTCATAATTGCACAGATCAAGATAAGGCCAGCTTAGTGACCAATGTTCATGTGAACAGAATTTTAATACTCTTTTCAGCCAAGGCCCAAGGCCCATCCAAGGCTTTGTAAGCCAAAGCCCCTAGATATTTATGTGCAAATAAGGCACAATATTTACTGGATAAAGAAAATGACAAATTTCTTTCCGTACTTTTCTAGTGCAGGTTTTCACAGCCATTGCTTATGGTGACTGTTTTGTTTTGATTTGTAGGCAAAGATGTATGATAATTCTATGATAGAATTTTTGGACTACAGTAATTAAAGTAGCAATAAAATGCAACTGTGTTCGCTTCATCATCCATCATTATACTGGACATCTCGTTCCCCTTTTTGCTGTGGTTGTCTCCATTTTCCTCAACTGTCTCAAACTTGTGCAAAATGTGTGATAGAACCAACACATTTTTGAAGAGCAGGCACTATAAAGTCAGGACATATCTCCTTGAAAGGACACAATGTGGTATCATGTGGCCTTTTGAACGGATTGGTGTCAGCAGTGAATGTATAAATAGCCCGGGGACGCATGGCTGATGGGAAAGTCCAGGAAACGTCAACTGAGATTGCAAAGGTCCATCAGATGCAGCTGGAAAATATGATGGTTTGTTTTGCTTTCTCATGGACTTGACCATAGATGGAATGCTCATCTTGAAAAAGCAGCATTCACTGGAGAACTTAAGGATCTGCCTGAATTGCCAGACTGTGCCTGCATCAATATTTGCTAAAGTATTTATTCAAATTTTTTTGTATATATCTTGCCATCGTTTTGACATTTAGGAAACGTATCACAGGTCATCCTCTTATAGTAATGTGATGAACGTTTTTATAAATTAATGTTTGTAATTTATAAAACATTGAGTGTTTTATTGTGACATCATATTGTTTTGTTTAATTTTGCTTTATCATAGTTGGTTTTTATGTATCTTTAAAAAACAAAATAGATGTTTAATATTTTTTACAGTTTTTTATGAAGAATGCAAAGCTTAATCACATATAATACTTTAATTATTTAGTGTATTTAATTACTAAATAAAAGAAATGTCACAATTCAGACCTACTCTTTCAGCAGAACAAAATAGGCAGACACATCTTGAGTGCACACGCTGTTTATATTTTGGCTTTTTCTTTTGTTACGCATTGGAATTTCATAGATTGCCATAGGGTTGTTTATGTGTTCCTTGTACACATTTGTGCTTGAAAGTTTGTATACCTAACATTTGTAAATAGATTTATTGCATATTGCCTATTTAATTACATTTAATATAAAATTTTTGATATTTGTGAATGTCAAAAAATTTGACGTATTAGGTTTTCAAGCTAGACTTAAATAAGAACCAAATCAAAAATAACTTTGTTTTTTATGGATCAAGGAAAAGTATCCTCTGTTTAGCAGATTACTTGAAGGTGAAATTCGGCACAGCTTTTCACTGAGATGTGATTGAAATCACTTGGTGTGAGCAGCCTGTTTTGTTTAAACACCAGCACTTGTTTGTGGAAGTGTATAATGACAAACAAAGGATATTAGAAGAAGATCTCAGAAGAAGAGTTACATAAATATAATAAAATATGAAAAATTACAATCCAGTCAGGCCATAAAAACACAATTTTTAATAAAATGTAACCAACTAAGGCAAATTTTCACATTGGCTGATGTTAACATCAATAGTCCACCACTAGGAAAACACTGAAAAACAATAGTGTGCATGGCAGAGTTGTAATAAGAAGGCCACTGCTCTCCAAAATAAAAAAAAACAGATGCCCATCTGTAGTTTGGTAGAGATCATCTCATTTTTGTTTTAAAATAAAGCATTTCAAGAAAGACAAATTGCATTCCAGCAAAAAAAAAAAAAATCATCCGATATGTAAAACATGATGGTAGGAGTATCATGGTTTGAGCCTATTGTTACCTCACATTTGTATTGTAATGGTTTTAGTCGTGAACGAAAGCGTGTCATATTCCGCACCTCATTTGGAAATCTGCAATGAACATTCTCAGTCCTGTTGTTAGCAGAGGTTTATTTTTATCCAGCAGAGTCTTGACCTCTTACTTTCATTTAAACTAATTCAAGCTGAGGGATAGACCCCCCCCCCCCATCAAACATCCCAAACAAACATGTGAACAGAAAGTTATGTATAAATAAATTATATAACATATTTATATGACCTGTTCATTTAGATATCTCACTGGTATTCTTTTACAGTTAAGCTGCTGTAAAAAAAATAAATAAAAAAATAAATAAATTGTGATTTAATGAACTGATTTAGTGTCTACAAGCTTAATTGCATTAGCTAAAAATACGTTTTACATTAAAAACCAAACCTGTGACTAATCAAATTAAAAGCATCAACATTCACGCACTGTATTTAAATTTTAAATGTATTTTAACATTTAAGTATTTTTATTCTCAGAGTCCAGTTTTACATTTTATTTATTTTCGCTGTGCACTATAGGTTTAATAATAAAATGTGCAGCAGTAACCTATACGAGGGCTTTAGTTAATGTAAGCTGCACATTTCTCTTTGCTGCCCAATCACAACACATCTCCGAGCACATCTCGGCACTGAGATCACATTATCAGAACTTGACAGCACAGCGGAAACTAATGAAGTGAAACCTGATCTGTAACCTCAGTTCAAACTACAGTTTGTTTAAACAAATAGCAATGATAATATTTTTGTGTCTTACATTTGAAAATATAAACATGTAACCCAAAAACATAACACATTACTTAAGACTGAGACAGAAATATGTTTCTTTCCCTAAAACAAGTGAAGTTATCGTCTATATATTTAACATATTCATAATTTAAAAATAAGAAAAATATGATTCATAGTATTTAGGAAGCGTTTCTTTCAGCATAGACTTTTATAGATTTTTAGAGCAACTTATGTCCAATAAAGGACTAAAAAAAAACAATGTAACAACGTAATTTTGTTCTTACCTATAATTTGGTTAGCAATCCTCTTGTCCAGTTTTTCATTTTATTACATACCCTGCAGTAAACACAGTGATAGGGAAATGATACAGATTCTTCACTTCACTAACCTTCACTACACACACAGATTAATTATATGATCTAGCCATAATTAATGCTAGTTCTGTTGATTAAATGATGTTATTATTTAAATATAATTTTTACTGAGTGAACAATGGTAGAAAAATGTATTGACTTGATAACTGTTTTACCATGATTAATGTGTATTAAGTGAATATTTAAACATTTACTATCTATCAAGGAAATATGAATGAAAAGCCTTCATTTCAAAATATCAATAATGGAGCAATGTGTGGATTTAGCACAGACCCATACGAGCAAGTCTAAGTACCCTGTCATTTCTGTACAATAGCAGATTTATAAATTCACTGGGTAAGGACAGAATGACAGGGTCTGTACAACAAAGGATGACCTACATCTGTTTGGAACTACATTAACTCTGGGCTAAACTCAGCAGATGCCCAGATGTGTTCAGTGAACTAAAAGACCCAGGGTATGAGTAATGTTTGGGAAAAAAAAGCAAATATATATATTAAGTTTAACCTATTCAGCAACATAATTTTCAACTATTCTGAGAAAGCTTAGGAGTGTTTATAAGAAATTTTGACCATTCCAGAGGCACATTTGTGAGGTCAGACACAGTGTTGGATGAGGGAGCCTGGCTCACTCTAATTTATCCTAAAGGTGTTCTATCGGGTTGAGGTCAGAACTGTGCCGACAAGTCTGATTTTTTTACATGAAACTTGCTTATCTATGTCTTTTATGGACCTTGCTTTGTGTACTGGAGCACAGTTGTGCAGTTGTGTTAATAAATAACTTAAGTTATGTAAGTTATTTTTAAGTTATTTTCGAACACGTTCTTTGATTACAACACATGGTTAAAGCATTAATGTGTGTGTGTGTGTGTGTGTGTTGTCTGGTGTATGTTGTTTTAAGTGTCTTTGTCTCTGCGAATAATAATAATAATAATAATAATAATAATAATTATTATTATTATTATTATTATTATTATTATTATTATTATTGTAATAGCAGCACTGTTTACAGTAAAGTTGTGAATAAGTGGCATTTGCAGGTATTTATTCTTATCATGTTGTGCTGTCTTTACATGCGAGTCAAAAGTAGTGCTTTCCTCATATGAAATATGTACTTATTAAAAGTTGTGTGGAAGTGTTTAGTTGCAGTGAGATGAAAGATCCTGATGAATAATTAGTTGCTTTTGGGGAGATCCTGGCTATTTGGTATTTTCTTACATTTACCATATTTCTGATAGCACATGAATATGTGATGCTATTGTTATAAAAAAAAATACCTGTAGTATCATGCTGTCCTCATGAGTATAAGTCCTAATATCACATGTGTTTACATATATTGTGATATTTTTAAGTGCTTACTTACTTGCAAAAAAAGACGTAATACGTAATGACTAGCTCCTTTCTCCCGCTTTCTCTCACTTAAAGTTCTCCTACAACAGTGATGTGTTTTTAAGGGGCTGTGCTAGAGGGTGGGGGGATTTTTTTAAGAACCTCTGCTTCATCTAGCTGTTTTTTTTTTTT
The DNA here is from genome assembly GCA_019802435.1 of Corydoras maculifer. Taxonomy (NCBI): domain Eukaryota; kingdom Metazoa; phylum Chordata; class Actinopteri; order Siluriformes; family Callichthyidae; genus Corydoras; species Corydoras maculifer. The sequence continues at coordinate 1,152,062 of JAFMOD010000228.1, forward strand.
TCAAAATCACATACACTAGCTAATTTACACTGTGATTTCAAATATAAAACATTATAAGATGATGCCATCAAGATCGTTTGTTAGAATTTTCAGTATCATGTTTTGCTTGATATTGTATACAATATTATTATGCGTTGTTATTATGGTTTTGATTATGGAAAACCAAAGATACAACATATTATATATTGCAGCTAAAAGAGGTGTCATGGCATTCCATTCTAAGGTGGGGACCATCCTTTGCAAATATAACAACTTCCAATCCTTCCACTTGTATTTAAAGAGGGAAATCACAGATAAAATAATTTAGTTTGGCTTTAGGGCAGCCAGAAGCTTCTGAATGAATTACACCAATTTCGTATACATCATTTTGTATAAAATGTGAAATAAATCCATTTTTAATTTGTTGTGTTTTAAAATAAATATAATATCTGATGTAACCATAACAGATAAACTTTTGACCACAACTCTACCCCAAAAAACATCATAGACTACCATTCAGACGCAAACTAAAGCTTTTGATATGACCTTTAAATTAGTTATGCTTACAGACATATATAAAAAACAATTTACAACTACAGTTATTTTGCCTAAATAACTATATTTAGGTTAGATTGCTATAGTATTCAACCTACAAAAAAATAATAATTTAACATATACTTTTTAAGATTTTTGTTGAAAATGGTAAATATTGGCTTTGGAGAGGTTAAACATATGTACAAACATGTTAATTCATATACTTGTGGTTAAGGAATCTTAATCCTTGATTAAGGAACCTGAAGGTCCCTTGTTTGACTGGTCCCATCAAGTACTATGGCTGAAGTGCTCATGAGCAAAGTACCTAAACCCAATTGCTCCCTGGGCACCACATACAAGGCTGCCCACCGCTTCAGGCACGTGTACTCACTTCAACAGTGTGTGTATATGTTGTGTTACACTGCACAGATGGGTTAAATGTGGAGGACAGATTCCTCTTATGTTGAAGAGATGGTCTAAAATTTATATTATAAAGCTATTGTACAGCTTAATATATACTGTTTTTTATTGTGTAATTACATGTAGTGGTGTGTTTGTGGGGTTTATCAAGAAGAGCATTTCAGAGGTCAGATACTAGATCAGATGTTAAATTAGAGAGCTTGGCATATACACTTTGATCTTGTTCATTCCATATATGTTTGCTAGGATTGAGGTCAGGCCTCTGTGTGAGCCAGTCTACACCAAACTCACCCAACCAAGACTTTGTGCTCTGGGGCTCAGTCATGCTAAAACAGAAAAGTACCTTCCCCAATTAGTTCTCACAAAATAACATGCATACAGGAAGGCAAAATACATGACTAGAGGCTTGATTACATATATATGAGACAAAAAGACTGAATAAAACACCTGGATTGAAGTGACAAGTACAAGTGCAAGGTTTGTTTCAATAATCATGTCTGTACCATGTATATTGTATTTAATTTTTTACTTGTAGTGCTTAATAAATAATATCTGCTTTCTTAAAATGAATGAATGGATGATTAAATAGCAACTTGGATTAAACGAAACAGCACAGTATGTTTCTGGTCCTAGTTAGATTTTATAGTAGTGATAGATACATTTAGGGACATATTAAATAACAGTTATGTATGATAATGAGAAACATTGGAGAAATGGATTTATATGGGAAAATAATGACCTAAGCCATTCCTCAAAGCAAGAACACCATGTTCTTCTTGGGTTCTAAAACTATTTGAAAGAAAACATTTGAATGAATAATTTTATGAGTGCATGGAAGGCTTGGGCTAAGTTCAATAAGAGACAATCCCAAATCAGAAGAACTTGTGGAATTATTGAAAAAAAACATTGTAATAAAACAATATGTATAAATCTTAAAAACAGAACATAAAACGTTTTAGCGAAATTTCAGAATTTGAAGAGTCTATTTTTTGTAAATACAGCATTTGTACAAATTAATGCCTGCTATACATTTAAAAAAAGCAGACGTTTTAATGAGTAGGTTTACATTACCATGACTTTTAATTATACTTTTTTATTTATTTAGTAATTCAAGACACTAATTGTTGACACATTCATTTCATTTTGTCCTTGCACATTATAGTTAAAATTTTTTATTGGAATTTAAGAAAGTTTCTCAACTTTTGAACAAGGGATTATAGTTCTGATAAAATTTCATAGAAAGCTTGAATTAGACAGATGATTTATAGATATAGCTGCTAATCACTTTAAGCGGTGTCCTGATTAGAGAGCTTAAATTAAAGTTACGTGTGGAGTGTAACATTTACATTTAGTATATAGCCAAATGCATGTGTACACCTTTCTAATATATCATTATTCGTTTCAGTAAGGAATTTAGGATAATTACATGCTTTCAATCTTAATATGGAAACATTCAGTATTATATATTAATGATTTATTCAAACATTGACAGGTTTGCTGTGGAAGTCCTCAGCTGATGTGAAGTCTGATTTTAGCTTCACTATGCACAATTAAGAAAATTTGATAGGTAGGCTGCAAGCCAGGCTGCTTTAATAGTCAATATAAAAGTCAACAATATTATTTATAATTGCAATATCGTTATTGTTATAATAAACACTTAAACGTATTGTTATAATAAAAAGTCAGGTGCTCCATATTTTTATTCATGTGGTATAGGTTGTTTTGTACACATGCTATGTTTAATATTATGTTGTAAATTGAGTCGTGTGGTTAATTTCTGGCGCATTTTCTAGGTAGCGTCACATTTGCTGTTATCCTCAGAACTACAGATAAGGAAGTCTGGGCCAATGAATTTGAACGTAAGCTGATTTCAAGTCATTTTACCCACTCGACTCATAACTTTTATAATAAACATTATGTTTTTATTTCCTTTAAGCAATTGAATTGACCTGCCTGATTGAGTCTATATCTACAAACAACCCCAGAATTGAATGGAAGAAAATAAAAAATGGGGTTCCCAGTTATGTATATTTCCAAAACAAGATAACAGGTATTTTTTTCTACTGATAAACAATAGTTGCTTTTTCATAATAATTTTTATGGATATAATTGCAAGCTTAATTACATATTATAAAGTCGAGCAATGTTTTCCACCCAATAGACATTATTTACTGTGGCACCTATCACATAGATAATATGTTTCCATGGCAGGTGAATTGGAGAGCAGAGCACTGTTAAGAGAGCCAGCAAACCTACTGATTTTAAATGCAAGCAGATCAGACAGTGCACTTTATCGCTGTGAGGTAGTTGCTGTAGAAGACCAGAAAACCTTTGATGAAATTCTCATCAGCCTTGCTGTTCGAGGTACTTTGTGAATAATTTCTCTTGTTCAATGAAATCATCATAGCTGTCCATAATCCTCTTTGCTACTGACATTACATGGTCAATTCTTGTTTTACTTCGCTTCCAGTTAAGCCAGTGACTCCACGGTGTAGCGTACCAGAGTCTGTCACAGTGGGTTCCTCGACAGAGCTGCGGTGCATGGAAGGTGAGGGCTACCCATTGTCTCAATATCAGTGGTTCCGCAACAATGAGGAGCTTCCCGAGGATCCCAAAAGCAGCATTCGCTTTTACAACTCCTCATATGTCCTAAATGCTGAGACTGGTTCACTGGTAAGAACAAGATGTCACTGCAGTACCTGATTATTTTTTCAAGAAATTATTCATTCAAGTAATTTTTTGTATAAAATTTTTCACTGATTTACACTTTTGTCTTACATTGTTCTAAGAAATTCAGAACTGTGAAAAAAGAAGATGCTGGGGAGTATCACTGTCAGGCCAGAAATGAGGCAGGGTTTGCAAAGTGTGCATCACAAATTATGGAAGTCTGTAAGTAAGGAATTGTATCATTTAAACATGTCTTGATGAAACCTGAAAATTTTAACTTTTATTACTGATACTTAATTACCTGCTGGTGCAAAGGCAACGGAACAACAGTACTTGGATATTTTCATCAAAAACCATATGCTCCAGGTTATAAATTCCACCAACTGAGAAACATTTCCAGTCTGTTCTCAATCTTACAGCTACCAGTACACTGCTCCAACAAATATTGAATAAATACCATACAACCCTGTTAGTCATAAACCTATACATACATTTTAAAATGTAATATTATATATAAGCACCTTCACTTTTCCGCACTGGGGATCCATTTCCAAATACCGATCTAAGTGAAGTTTCCATATTGTACACATGTTTGAGTGGGTTTCCTCTCACAATTCAAAAAACGTAAGATGAATTGGTGAGGGTAAATTGGCTGCTCTAAATTGCCCTTATCTAAATTATACACTGCACCATTGCTATATTTCTATACTGTTCTTGTCTATTCTCCGTGTGTGTTTTTGCATGTGTGAGTGATGAGTGAGTGAGAGTGTGTGCTCAGCTATGAATTAAACTTATTATTTCTACATCCTACTTGAATTCTAGCAAAAGAGTAAGCAGAAGATAATGATATAAACATGTTTGGAGGCACCCATTTAGTGTTTACTATTGTCTAGTTACTCTCTAAGTTTTTTGTTAGGGAGTATTTTTTCTAGCACATGACACCGTTTGATTTCCTTATATGATCTTTTCATATGTAGCACATTTTAAAAATCCACCTCATGCTTGAATTTGACTGGTTATTACTCATTAGACCTCAACACAAATACACACATCAATTTAGCTAAAACAAACTTGACCGATCTTAAAAATTATTTTTGACAGACCATTTAAGAATTGGCAGAGGGGGCAGAGAAGGGAAGCTTTTGGCTATAGCTAAGGTGGAAGTATAGGAGTCGAGGGAAGAATAACACCTAGGGAATTAGCAGGGGGTTGTAGGGAAAGATCCCTGCCATCGCTCCACCACCATGAGATGTACTGGGGTGAAAGCAGCAAAACTTCCATCAATGATGGTTCCCAACTGATGACCCGCATATGCCTAGAGAGGTCCTGAGAAGGAACATTTTCACCCAAAGCACCAGTGGATGTGTGTCAGGCAGAAATGCCCAGCAGTAGAACCATCAGCCTGTATTTCATAATATAAATCAAGGCATCAGCAACTGGTGCAAAAATGTATGAAATATAGTATGGTGTGCTGCACGTTCTAATCCACACTGTAGAAATCCACCACTGGCCTGTAATGTAACAATCTCGATTTGCCCATGTGTAAGAGAACTCAGGAGCGAGCTTGTTAACCTGGCTGCTATGTAATTCATGTTTAGTACAAGGTATACAGGAACATTAATAAGATAACTCAAATAGTGTTCACTTTACTATAGCTTATCTATTTCTGAATATTATTTTAAAATTCGGCAAGAAATTAAATATTGGACAACCGGCCTAAACATGGAGTGGTATGAGTAAATGTGATTCCTGCTTAATGTTTCGTAGCATTGCACCTACTGTACAGCACCTTGCTTGTAGGTGGCTCATTTCCTAACTGTACAATATTAGACAAATATGCAACTGTGTTTTAAATGTTCCTAAATAACTTTTTATGCTGCCAGATTTAGCAAAATGTACAAAGTAGTGAATATATTTTTGTTTTTTCTTCCTCAGATGATATTGACATTGTGGGGATTTTCTTAAAGGTTGGGGCAGGAGTGGCCATGTTCATCGTTCTAACAATTGGACTCTGTTTTGTTCAGAAACAAGGCTACTGTTCCTGTACAGACCATACAGAAAACAAGTGAGTAAAGGGCTTGAGTTCAAAGGTTTGAGCTTTACACAGATAAAATACTAAATACCCTTTTGAAGATTGTGAATTGGTGTACTGTTTCATACAATCATAAATGCTCTTTTTATTTTTAGTTATAAAGTCCCTCAGCCGGACAGTAGAAGGGAAGGAGTTCATGTAGATGAGGTAAGAACATTTCTTTTCATAAATAAGTCCCCTGTTCATCTGTCCGTCCGTTATCTTCCGCTTTATCCTCTACTAGGGTCGTGAAGGGGTTCCCCATGCCCATCCAGGGGAGAACGTACACCCAGGACAGGAGTGTGTGCCTATCGCTAGACACACACTCACTCACAGAAACATACTCTATATGCGGGCAATTTTTAGAATTTAATTTACCTTGAATCCATGTTTGTGAACTGTGGGAGGAAACCGGAGAACCCAGAGGAAACCCACGCGGACACAGGGGGAACATGAAAGCGCCACCCAGATTGGGATTTAAACCGGGAATCCCTAGTGCTGAGAGGCGAACGTGCTAACCACTGAGCCACCATGCCTCCACTCCCCTGTTCATAATACTTTTAAAAACATTACTACATTTTAACTTTATTGCATTATTGTAACCTTTACTTTTAAATTTCAGGGGCATTTTCGGCACAAGTCTTCTTTTGTCATATGACTGAGAATTAAAGCCACAAACCAAAGCTACTGTCAAAGTGAACACAGAGTGTTACAATTCTCTATGAAGAGAATAGAAGAACATCAGCTGCATTTACTCTGAAGGCTTTTTTCTGAGAGGATTTTCTTACAAGTCGCACAGTTGCAGTTCAATATGTTGAAATCCAGGTTTGTAATAAAAAAGGGTTAAATGATCACAAAAGTCAACACAGCAATAGATATATCTACAAAGAGTGATGCCATTAAAGCCAAATTACATCTAAAACTGGCCAGCAGTGTCTGAGCTGTTCTTGAAGAGCATAATGTTTTAAATGGTTAGATATTATCCATACGTACATAATAATCTTTAAATTTTAATTAAATCCAGTCAGCGTTTGTGCGCATGTGTGTATAAAGTGCTATGCACATGTTTTATGCGGCCTGTTTTTGAAATGTCCTACATAAAGGACATGTGTTTCAGTGGTAGTGATGTGGTATAATAATTTACCATGGCAGTTTTCAAAGGTTTAATCTAATCTGTGCTTGTTGGCCAAGTGTTTTGTTTCTTAATTATATATTTAATTATATTTTTGAAAGATAACCATCGAAACAGATGTTGCACTTGCGGTTCATTCCAAGTGCTTTCTCTGTGTTTAAGTGACCTTCTGTAATTTATTATTATCTTAAACACATTTGGACATATTGTCCAGGTTAGTAGCAGTAATATTGTTTTGGTCATTTTGTAGTATTAGGTTGCGCTGTAGCACGCAAAACGGATCGTTGTAAAGTACACAGACAACGTTTAATAAATAGTGGGAATATTTTACATGACATAATGTGGTAAACTTCTAGTTCTGTTGTTGTTTCTTTTTCTAATTACACATGTTAGCTGTCCGAGCATGATCCAGCCCTCTGAAGCATTTTCTCCCAGGAGACAGGTTTTAAAATAGCTTTCTATTCCAAGAGGCTATCACTGACTGTTACATGATTATAATGACATAAATAATAACAAAGTCTTCCATGATAGCATGTAAAGCTGTCCTAGAGGCAGCACAGAGACTGTTTAAAAGGAAAATGCACCTAAAAAGAAAGATTTGTTCAGATGCAGTGCAGTGTGGAATGTTCTCTTGTAAGTTATACACTTTGCTTAAATGTGACAGTCTTGTGATTGAGATGTTAATGCGGAAGTGTCAAGAATTATGTTGGAGAATGGCTCATGATGCATGAGTTAACCTGAGGGTGCTGGATGAATCACTCAGAATACAGTGGTAAACAGTGATTTAATGAAAAAGTAAAATGCATATAATCTCACCACAACTGCCTATATCCCATGTACTATATAAAAGTCATATTTTAAATATTTATGATCCTATGTGCCACTATTGGAGTCGCCAGTGATAAACATAAATCTTTGTCGCTGGATTTACATTTATGTGTAAAACAGTGCAGAAGTGATAAAAAAGCATTCCATAGTCATGACCACATTTCAAAGAATAGATGTTAATTTTTGCCAATTAATTCAAACAAGATTATTTTTGAGGTCAGACACTGATGTCACACAAAAAGGGCCTTTGTAGGTTTTACCAAAAGAGTTAAATGGGGTTGAGGTCATGCCTTTCTGGACCTTGCTTTGTGCACTGGGGTGCAGTAATGCAGGAGCAGAAAAAGGCCTTTCTTAATCTGTTCCTCAAAGTTGGAAACATACAATATGGTTAAGTGCAATGTAAACTAAATGTTACATCGAAAAATAAATAAGAGCAGTGTCCCCGTAATTTTGACTACAGTATATATATATATATATGCTCTCTCTATATATAGCCTGCTTCTCTACATACTTTGTTAGTGTTTTTTACTCTGCTCCCTAAAGAACGGGACCACAACATAGTTATTATTTGGGTTGTGGATGATTATCAGCGATGTAGCAACACTGATACCTATTTAATGGTGTTTATTAGTATGTTGCTTTGCTGTAATTGGACATTGGACAAAGGAGAGTAAGTGTAGTAACAGGAAGTTGTACCTTATAAAGTGGCCACTGAGTTATATACAATATACTTTATGCAGTATATAAATTTTACTGTCATTTTGCTGCTGCCCCAACTGTACTTCCACAGTGTTAAAAGCATTATATAATAATACAAATATTTGTACTCATGTACTATATTATCTTACCACCTATTCTAACTTCAAGTTTCTGCACAAAAACATTTGTATATGGGCAAAAAGGGGCAAACCCAAAGTGGCAAATAATTAGGCATCGAATGGTCCTAATAACAAACACATGATTAAATTATTCAATTGGAATTTATTAATAAAATAATTATGTGCCATTATTTCCTTCTTACTGCCAGTTGGCATGACGTACATCAGTATGTTAAGACATTGTTCTTTTTCTCTGCAAGTTTGCACAGTCTGCTAGTTCACCCACACGACTTTTTAATGCGACTAATTGAATTGAATCAAAATGAATAAATATACCAAAAACATTATTTAAGCATTAGTCTTGTTGATTGGACCATCAAGAAGTTTAATATATTTTTTGCAGTTGGATTTGACCTATACATATATACAATAAGCCTTCCTGTCGTTTTTTCCTTTGTTATTGTTGATTACCAAGTTGATCAGTTGAAGTATTATGTCTGTGTATAGTAGGTTCTAATATTACTCAGGAGCTGTTTAAAGTACATGACCATTTCTGTACAGTGTTCGCGGTAATCTGATGTTTTCCGCTTTTGATTATTTTATTAATAAAATATATTGTATCAGAATTTGTCTGCCGGTCGATGGTCAATTTAAGACATTTAAAAATGCAATCTAAAATTTAAGAATTCGTTCGCTTTAAAATTAACTTTATTTTGAAAAGCCTAATGCTTTTATTTTGAATTGTTTTATTTACGTTTGGAGGGCGCGGCTCCATTGACGGAACTGTAATGAAGCAGGTGTCTGATCTCAATTGGGTGCGTGCTCCCTGTTGCAGTGCACTACACTGAAAATAATAATATCAAGTCTGTACCCTATTTAGTGCAGTATGTGGACACGGATGAGTTATTGGAGCGCAGCTCGTTAAACTTTGGGATCACTTTCATTTGTGGTAAAGCAAATGTGTTTGTAGATGTTTTTCGTGTAACGGCTGCTTGTGTAAGGGAATAAGTTATATAAGGTTTATATAAGGTATATGGTGTCGAGTCATGTTAAATAACTGCTAAATAGTACCTACAAACTTTGAACCTGTCAGTTTGCGTCGACGGGAAGGTGCTGCTCTGCTGAAGTTCTGTCAACAGCGAACAGAGCGATAAAGAGAAGTGAGAGACCGCGATACTGAACGCTGCATCGTTCTGTAAGCTCCGCTTCTTAATCATAATCAGTGGCCTTAAAGAGTCGAGACAAGTGTTTGTAATATTGTTTGTATAAACGCGCAACAGGATGAGCTTTTTCGGGTTTGGGCAAAGCGCAGATATTGACATAGTCTTTAACGATTCTGAAACGCGTAAAAAGACCGAACATAAAACCGAAGATGGTAAAAGAGATAAATACTTCCTGTTCTTTGATGGCGAGACGCTGAGTGGTCAAGTTAATGTCACCCTGAAAAACCCTGGAAAGAGACTAGAACATTTTGGAATCAAGATCGAGTTCATTGGACAGATCGGTGAGTAAAAGTTTCACAAAACACCCAATAGCCTCTATTATACCACTCTAGTGTATTTCAAAAGAAGACCTTCATATTAAGTTATAATTGAAGTACAATTCGAAGATCGATATATCTTACTACCATACAAACACACTTGTGTACAGTGACTTAAACTTTGAATAAACTTTACCAATAGTTTGCACACTTCACACTGCACTTTTGGGTTGTGCAGTTAATACTTTAATGCAATGCAAAGTGTTTTGGAACCTTCTCTACTACAGCAATGGGACTCAGCTATTGGCTGCTAGCTGATCGGTTAACTCCACCTCCATATAACGCAGCCCAATTCGTTATATTCTGCTATTTATGCAATACTGTTTTTATTTCTGTACCAGTTACCATCATTTTAATATTCATCGAGCTTTTAAGATAAAAAATATATATAATTTACTTTAAAATAGTAAATACTCCCAGTACAGAAAAAATGATAAAGATCCACATGTACTAATTCCCATGATGTAAATTCATTTACAACAGTACAATATATATTACATTACATTACATTACATGTAATGTAAAATGTAAAACTATTTGATTAACAATAATTTCCACAATAAAAACACGTTTTATTTTTCTAATATATTAAATAATATTACAGAGAGACATGGTCTAAGTATTTACTAATGGAAACTATGAACCTAGCTTATGCTTCTTCATATTAATGATTTATTAATAGTTAGTTTTGGCTTATATCAAGTCTGGCTTAACCTTAAAGTAAGTTCTACGTTATCTGTTTAAAGGTGTACAAGGGATAATGTCATAAAATGTCTCTGTTAATTACTTCACAATTGGCAGTTTACTGAAAGTTTCATTTGTTTGCAGAAAAAGAGCTTAATTGCAACTTCACTTTTAGTGTTGAGCTTCCTATTTCTCACTTCCTCATGACAGAAAAAGAGCCTTAGCCTGGAACTTTTGGTGTCATGTCAATTAACTTTTAAATATGTTTTGTCCATGTTTCTAGCATTTTATATAAAGTGTTTGTATGTGTGCGTGCACAGAACTGTACTATGACCGAGGAAACCACCATGAGTTCGTCTCACTTGTTAAGGATCTGGCCCGACCTGGAGAACTTTCCAACTCTCAGTCATTTGACTTTGAGTTTACTCATGTGGAAAAGCAGTTTGAGTCATACACAGGCCAGAATGTAAAACTAAGGTAAAATGCAGACATGCATGAACACGTTCATACACTGCTTACAGTGTCGAAGCAATAAATTTATAAATATAAATATTATATGTGTATATGTTACAAAATAACATACAACAATCAGCCACAACATTAAAACCACTGCTAATACTTTTTGCTGCCAAAGCAGCTCTGATATAAGACCTCAGATGGTAGCCTTTGTTTTAAGTCCTTTAATGGTGTCTTTTTGTTGTCACTTTTTGTCACTCATGGTTAATCCAGGAATAGTTCTCATAGTACATTGTGCAAGGCATAGCATTACAGTTACTTCATCAGTCAACTTTTTCCTACGTCAGGGTGCCATCTCTTTTCCAGTAAAATGGCTTTAAAAATAACAAACTGTTTTCTTTTAATGCTTCATGGTCTGGTTATGATGCTCTCATGCTCATTATAGGCACTGTAGGCAGGGGTTAACATCAGCTGTGTAATGAGTCAGGATGAACTTTTTCAGCAGTTTTGCTATTGTCACATTGAAGGAGCTGAGAGAGCTTTTGCACTGCACTTAGATCATTAAGCTTTAAGCCTACATAACCATGTCTCATGTTTAATGGTTAATCTTGTTAACCATGTTGTTGTAGGTATTAACTGCTGCATACTGGAAATTCTAGACTAGATTCTTTTACATTCTGTTTTTTCAAATATCTGATCAATCTTGGTGCAGGTACTTCCTTCGTGCAACCATAAGCAGAAGGATGAATGACATCACTAAAGAAATGGATATTGTAGTGCATACACTTTCCACATTTCCTGAAATAAATTCTCCTATAAAGATGGAGGTTGGAATTGAAGATTGTCTTCATATTGAGTTTGAATATAACAAATCCAAGTAAGTCACTATTACTAGTTTTGAGCTAAATGCTAATCTACAGGATTTTGTAGCAGTGTATATTTATATTTAACAATCTATGGAAAAAACAAATATTTATACAGGTATCACTTAAAGGATGTCATTGTGGGAAAGATCTACTTCCTTCTTGTGAGGATAAAAATTAAACACATGGAGATTGATATCATAAAGCGAGAAACAACTGGCACAGGTCCCAGCGTGTACCACGAAAATGATACAATTGCCAAATATGAGATCATGGATGGAGCACCAGTGAGAGGTAATACATTTGGTTAATTAGCAGACCCTTTTATCAAAAGCAACTTACAAGGTGAGCACAGGGTTAATCACAACATCCCTGGAGCAATGATTTGAACCCCCAAACTTCAGATTGATAGTCCAATGCCCAAACCACTGAGCTACAGCGCCCTCCAGGTAATGCAAATTAAGATTATTATAATCAGTTGTAATGCACAACCTGACTAATGTCATGACATTAATCAGACGAAATCTGTCAACATGTCACCTTCATTCTACTGCCACTCTTCTTTATACAACCATACAGCATGTGGTTGATGGTTACTTGTGCGGTCACTCAAAATATTATTGTAAAATTACAACACATAATATCCCAGATTCTTTAACCATGATATGTTTATTAAGGACATTTTAGACAATACATTAACACATTAAACATTTTATTTACCTTTTTTTTCCTTCTTTAAATAGGTGAATCAATCCCCATTCGATTATTTCTTGCTGGCTATGAGCTGAATCCCACCATGAAGGATGTCAATAAGAAGTTTTCTGTAAGATACTATCTCAATCTAGTTCTTATAGATGAGGAAGAGAGACGCTATTTCAAACAACAGGTCTGAAGGCTTCATATTTTACTCACATGGCTTTTAGATAAAGGCATTTAAATTGTTCTCTGCAATCCAGGGACTCTGTCAACCCAAATAATCTACTATTTTACTACTACAACTATTTTATTTGTCTCATCCTGAAGGAAATCACACTTTGGAGAAAAGGAGACATTGTAAGGAAGAGTATGTCCCAGCAAGCGACCATGGCTGCTCAGAGATTTGAGGGATCAAACACAGGTAAAGCCTCTGCACAAGTAACCGAGAACAGCAGTTAAAATGGGAACACAAACCTGTGAGCTTTCAACTCATATCAGATAAGAATAACTGGGAATTAGCCACATTGACCAAGTGCTCAGATGTACATGTTCTAGTCACAGATTTAAATGGTTAAATTTTGATATAAAATTACTTAATATCTAATACTACTTACAGAAATGGCATTTTAAGAATCTGTGTGTGTGTGTGTGTATATATATATATATATATATATATATATATATATATA
>JAFMOD010000228.1:1182438-1205464 GCA_019802435.1 Corydoras maculifer
GTGGCAACCTTTTATTTCTTACTTTACCAATCTGGCAGTTTTTCCAAATTAAATTAAAAGTGTCTTCTTTTGTTTTTCATTTCTCTTTTCTTTTTCGTGTGCCTTTTAATGTTGCACTACACTAGCAATATGTTGGTTGGTCGTGGTGAGCCGAGTGGTTATGGGGAGGGGGGTGGTTTGTTTTGATACTTAATGATTATTATTATTAGATGTATAATTTCAATATATATATATATATATATATATATATATATATATATATATATATATATATTTATTTATTTATTTATTTATTTTTTATGATTTTTATTATTATTATAGTATTTTCTTTGTGTGGGGGGGTAGTTTGTCTGTAAAGAAAAAGTGGAATATGTTAGTTGTTGTTGTAAGGATATTATTTATATTTCCAATAAAAATATTCTAAAAAAAAAAAAAAAAAACATAATTATGTAAAAGCTTTTAATTTATATGTGTGTAAAGTGGGACAGGTCTGACTGTCAGAAAAAATGGTGGTGGTTGTTTTATTATTATTATTATTATTATTATTATTATTATTATTATTGTTGACCTGTTTCAAGAACAGTGTTGTTAACACAGCTTGCAAATATAAACTGTAAGCCACATCATCAGTTTAATACAGTGGACAACAAACAATCTAAACCATCGTTTATTTTTTAGCTTCTATAGGTCTCACAGATGAACAAAAAGAGTTTCAGAAAGTGGCATTTGATTTTGCTGCAAATGAAATGTCACCGCATATGGCAGAATGGGATCAGAATGTAAGGAAATGCTTTCTGCCAATACTTTTAATGATTGTTAAAATTTTTGCCTTGTTTCAAGAATCCTTAATCTTTTTTAACTTTTATTTATTTATTAATTCACTTATTTTTTCTAAAGGAAATCTTTCCTGTGGAAACAATGAGAAAAGCTGCCCAGTTGGGTTTTGGGGGGATTTATGTCCACCCAGATGTTGGTGGCTCAGGCCTTTCACGTCTCGACACTTCCATCATTTTTGAAGCATTATCAACAGGTTGTGTGAGCACAACTGCCTACATCAGCATCCACAAGTCAGTCTGATCACTAAATTTTAAACACTGATGTTTTACTGATTTTATTGTTTTAACATTAAATCTTCTTTGTTACTTGCATTCCAGTATGTGTGCTTGGATGATTGACACATTCGGTAATAATGAGCTGAGGGATAAGTATTGTCCTGATCTTTGCTCCATGGAGAAGTTTGCTTCCTATTGTCTGACTGAGCCTGGTAAGACAGAGATGTCTCTTTTTTTAATTTTTTTATTAACAACACCTTGCTTCTTGGTAAATTTGGATATAAAGAACTTATGCAAATATATTGTAGTAATGAATACATAGTTCACAGAAACTTTTATTTGTGTCTCAATGTAAATTACACAGTAAATGCACATAAACCTACCTTTTTAGGTTATTAAAAATAATATAAAATAAGTAATGTTTTGATTAATTAGTTTAGTACACTGAATACAGCTGAATTCAGTGATTAAACAGTGTATCAGAACTTTAATGTACTTTAAATTTGTACCCTTGTACTTTTATTCATGAAATATATGTGCTCTTTTTAATTATAAAATCAATTGTTTGAAAAGGGTCTGAAAATACTGATTAGTTCAGGTTCACTAATGAATGTTATACAGTTAATTTGATTTGCCGTTTACCTTTTGTATCAGTTACCATAGATATTCATTTTTTATTCTTGCTTAGGGACTGCTTAAACATGGGTTCTTTAATTTCTGCTAGGTAGTGGAAGTGATGCAGCTTCACTGTTGACTAGTGCAAAGCTACAAGGAGACCATTACATCCTAAATGGCTCTAAGGTACTGGGTTTACCCCACCAACCTGGAATCTAGAGTGCTGTCATAAATTAGGTTAAAGCTCCACATTAACATGTGTGTAATTGCCCTCAGGCATTCATAAGTGGAGGAGGAGATACGGACGTTTATGTAGTGATGTGTCGTACTGGAGGAAAAGGTCCTAAAGGCATCTCATGTCTGGTGGTAGAGAAAGGAACACCAGGGCTCAGTTTTGGTAAAAAGGAAAAGAAGGTAAATTTGTGTTTGCAAAAATATGAATTTTAAATCCATAATGAATTGTTAAAAATGTAATTATGAAATTTTGTTGCACCCGATACCATTAACATTAAGCTGATTAACCAGTTAATATTTGATATTTTTAATATTTACCATTTAAAAAATATTTGTAATGACCAAAAACAGATTTATATTATTATAATTTTTTGCAAATGTTATATTAATTAATGCTGGCCAACTTTAACATTAGAGGGCAGTATTGTGACTTAAGACTGTGTCTATCTTCTACAGGTGGGTTGGAACTCACAGCCCACCAGAGCTGTCATCTTTGAAGACTGTGCAGTGCCGGTGACAAATCGGCTGGGTTTAGAAGGACAAGGTTTTAATATTGCAATGAAAGGTCTCAACGGAGGCCGAATTAACATTGGTGATTATTGCTGATTTTGTATATTACAAAATCATTTTTCTTCAAAAACTAGTGTTTAGTAAATAAATTCTGGATTTGTACTCTAAATAATGTAGATTAGTTTAAATGTTTAGTATGGTATCAATATGTAATTTTTCTTTGTGAATTTTGTTATTTAATTTTTTCCCTGACAATTTGCCTGCTTTTCTAATACTCACAATCTGCTGTATTCTTTTGCATCCATAGCTTCTTGTTCTCTAGGAGCTGCTCATGCTTCAGTTCTGCAGGCTCGAGATCACTTATGTGTTCGCAAGCAGTTTGGGGAACCTCTCGCCAATAGCCAGGTGAAATAGTTACATTTAAAGTAATTCTAAACCGCAATTATGTAATGAAAAAATAGTTGGCAACTAGTTTTGTTAGTCTATTTTATCATTTGTGTTCAGTATAACAGCTACTGATTACTTTTCTTTACAATAAAAAATAGAGCTTTATATTGCTGAAGTGACCTTAAAGTGTTGGTTATTACTACAAAATTCTTGTTAAATAAATGAATATAGAATTAGTGATTGTGCACTATCCAACTTGAATTGTGTATTAATCATATAAAACTTGAGAATACTTTAGCGCTTATTAAGAACACAAATATGCTTACAAACATCAATTCATTTTTATTTTAAATGAAATATTGTTTAGATTTTTTTCTAATTGGTCAAAATTTTGTTAATCAAGCAGTTATCAATTAATATTTAGTAGCAACCTAAAAAAAATCTTTTTTTAGTTTCTGCAGTTTAAACTTGCAGAGATGGCTACAAAGCTGGTAGCATCTCGGTTGCTGGTGCGTCAGGCAGCTGTGTCTCTTCAGGAGGATCGATCCGAAGCTGTATCTTTGTGTTCCATGGCAAAACTCTTTGCCACTGATGAGTGCTTTACAGTAAGTACATTTATACTGTACATAATACATTATTATTGTATAAATTGTATTTTATACTTTCTCTCCCTTTCCCTGGACCCCTGGCTCTTGTGCGTTTTGTATGTTGTTAATATGTCAAGTAGTATAAACTCTTCTTTTTTTTTAAGAAAAGTTGTATTAGCTTTATTCAAGCCGTAATGAGGCCTGGTGATGTAAGTATCATGTTTTGGTAATGTTTTAATCTTTCAGCTTTTAGTTTAGTAAGATTTTTTTTCTGCATCGCTTTTCTAAGGTTAGTCCACCAGGGGGATTATTTGGTTTAGGTTGAGGGAATTTTGGGGGTCTGTTTTTAAAACTGAAACTTCATTACAAGCAGAGAAAATGACTACCTAAAAATTCTTTGCAAAGCTTTTACAGGCTTTTTCTTCCCAAGGTCCCAAGTTATGATAAACTTATACAGTGTTCATTTTCTTTTTGGAAATTGATTTAGCTAACTCAATTAGCAGTTTTGTGTCTATGCCACTAAATGTCGAATATACTTTTTATTTTACTACTCTCGAAATATGGACACTTCTATTGCAAAGTAGCCAGGAAATGTAAAGGTTATAGTATAGTAAATACATTGACATTATTATTTCTCTAACTCCTGCTTTTCTGCTGTAGATATGTAACCAGGCTCTTCAGATGCATGGAGGATATGGCTACCTTAAAGACTATGCAGTGCAACAGTATGTTCGTGACATACGAGTACATCAGATATTAGAAGGTAAGTCCAAGTTGTATGCTAATTTGTGATTTTTGTAAAGTTAAAAAGCTTTCTTTAAAATGTGTACGACATTAGAGACACAGTGATACACCAGTGATTTAACAGTGTAGGGTCCATACTAACGGTAATTTTACAATGACTATGATAATGTGGCCATTATGCTAATGATTAGTGAGCATGTACTTAGTATATGAAAAAAAAACTGTTCAAGTATGCAAAAGGACAGTTTTTAAAAAGCAACTTTATGAACAACTCGTGGTTGGCTTTATATACTGTATATAATATAACAGAAAATAAGGCAGGCGTTTTAATTAAGAATTACTCAAGTGAGTATAATTAAATATTTAATAAATGTTCATATGCTTGTAGTTACACTCTAGAATTAATCCGATATTTTTTTGCATTTTGATGAATACCTGTTGCCTCTTTTTTAGGCTCCAATGAAGTTATGAGAATGATCATTGCAAAGAACTTGCTTACAGAGTCTTGATCATCAAATCTGAACTCTTCAAGCACAGGACTTTATTATTAATAAATATACAAAACAGCTGGGTTCACTATTGCAATCTAAGCAAATAGTTATTACGTGGTATATTTTGACTTAATAGCGAACTTTGGCATGCATTCCCTAGTAGAAAGTTCATATTTGATCACACTCCTGTGGTAAGTGCTTATTGTGAAATTGTGGTTGGAAATTCTGTTACATGTGAGTGTAAGATGCCTTTAACACATGTTTATGTCTTGGTTTTACAAAAGAAACATGTTACAAGATATACAAAGACAAGCCCATTCAATGATATTAAACACATTTGTAGCATACACTACTGAAAATCATTCATAAGATTTTAATTTAGCAAGTGTACATAAAATGCAGAAAAAGTTCAGTTAAAGAGCTGAGATAAAAATCAGTGTGAAAAAAACCCCTAAATCTGACATTTCAAAACATATTTTCCTGTAATAATAAAACTTGTAAATTGATTGGTTGTTTGTTCTACATTGTTACACAGGATCTATAAATTAAGAAACTACAAAGGATATATACTGTATATTGCTTTTATACAGCAAACATTTTCATTGCTTTAATTCTCTGTAAGTGGAACTATTAGACTACAAATCTCTAAAGCAATGCTTAGATTCTGCTGTGATGTAACTGCCATTTAGGCATTTTAGTTTTAATAAATTACTTTATTATGGAAAAGTAGCAACCATTATTTCTGGAAAGCATATTTTGCTAGATTCAAATGTATGTTTGTTGTTAATATTTTCATAAACAAGGTCTGCCACATTCTGCCACCAGATTTTTAATATGAATTTAAACCAATGCTTTTTGTAGCAAATTCAAAAGGTTTAAAAAATTGAATTTTATAATCTATTATAAAATTTACAGAAGGTTGAGGTTAATACGATTTTTTTTTCTACAAAATATGGTACCAGCATTCGGGTTTATAGTCAGCATAAAATATTGTTTCTTGTTAAACCACATAGATGTTAATATTAATTTTGCCTTCTTATTACATATATATTTTTTTAAAATAGGTCCAGATTACATTAAGATGTTTTGATAGGAAGGTGAATGATGTAATTGCTGGGTACTGCATTCAACACATGCTCAATTCTGTGGTGGAAATCAGTGCATGGGCTAGAAAGTGTTCTGAAAGCTGTTGTCTGTGTATAATATTTAAGGTATAATGCAAAAAAGAAACTGTAATTTTTACAAATTCAGAAACACCATCATTAAATAAACAAAAAAACTGATGTTACTGCACCACTAAACATTTTGGTGCAAATTACTGTGACATTCAGCAGAAAGGCCTTGCTTTTCTCAGCTAGACAATATCAAATCAATGCACATATGATGATAGCATGGCATCATACCATGTGACCTTCCGCCCATTGAAAGCACATAGTTTGTTATAAAACCAAAGATACAATAATGAAGACCCCAAAATTTTAGGAACCTTATATCATATAAAACATATCAAATATATTTACATTGGCCATATATTAAAAAACAACAACATTATTTTAACTATTAAATGATTGGCATTACTTTGCATTTTGTCATTTAAAAGAATTTGTAGAATTTCTATTTAAAAGAATTTGTAGAGCGTAGTATTTAAACTTATCCTCTAAACATTTACTTAATCTCTAATTGAAAAAAAAACATTTCAAAGTGATTTTACCAATTTATGTGT
The DNA here is from genome assembly GCA_019802435.1 of Corydoras maculifer. Taxonomy (NCBI): domain Eukaryota; kingdom Metazoa; phylum Chordata; class Actinopteri; order Siluriformes; family Callichthyidae; genus Corydoras; species Corydoras maculifer. The sequence goes on from JAFMOD010000228.1 coordinate 1,188,782, forward strand.
AGTAAATTACAAAAAAAGCACAGTTTGTAATGATGAGAGGTGCTCTCTATACAAACGGGCTGAAGTGGGACACTCTGAGATCTTCAGTCTGATCAGCAGTAACTTTAGCAGACAGTAAGGATCCCTTTGTCTGGTACCTCTGAACTGGATCAGGATCCATATGACTGGAATGAGGAAGAAATGGAAACTAAGATTTATTACTGAAAGCAAATCTGGTCACCATGACACTATTTTAAACAACCTACTTTAGGTTATTCCGTGTGCAGCAGCCAGCTTTCTTCCTGTAGCAGAAGATGGAAGCAGTCACTGCTGTGATCAGAAGGATGAAAAGAAAAACTCCCATCAGCGCCCCACCAACCACTGTTGCCGTGCCACTGCCTATTAAACAGTACAGATACAGTAGCAGGATTTTAAACATTAATTAAATATGGCTGTTTAGAATCAGGTTTTCTACTCACGTTCTACTTTCACTGTTATGCTGCACATTGCTTCACCCAGATCATTGAACGCTCTACATGTGTATGTTCCAGTGAAGGCAGCTGACAGGTTGCTTAACAGAAGGATACCAGTACGCTGATCTACAGCATAAGCATTTAGAATATTATAGGAAGCAAGGGACTGATCAATAACATTGTTCTCAGTTTTTTTCATTTTTTAAATGATTATTAACAGTTTACTTTAAGCAAAACTGCTCCTTCTTTGGCAAAAGTGTAGTGTTTAATTTGAAAATATTTTGGCAAATATTTGGTTATTGGAATACTCTATTGATCCCCGCAGGAAATTGCAGATGTTACAGTTGCATTGTTTGCCGCTTTATAATGTACAAAAATATAATAAGAATATAAAGTAGCAACAATAAGTGCTTTTCAAAGCAAAATAAAATGCAATATACTAGAATATTCTTAAATATAAAGTTCCTATTGGGGGGCTTAGTGGTTAGCATGTTCAGCACTGAGGATTCCAGGTTCAAATCCCAATCTGGGTGAAGTTTCCATAGTCTCTGTGTTCTCTGGTTTTCTCCCACAGTCCAAAAGAATGGATTCACTGTAAATTAAATGTTCTAATTTGCCCCTATTCAAATCTGTGTGTGTGTGTGCGCGCCCAGTGATAGATTAGCACATTTATAACAAAACCTTATTTTATAACTCATATAATATAAAGTTTTCATTGTGTGAAGTTTCTTTGGGACTTGGGAATATTAAAGGTGACCTACAACACCTTGTCTAATATAAATAGGCTTTAGAGTTTGGTTTGCAAACAAAGGTGCACTGCTTTCAGGAACTTTAGATAAGAATGCGGGCTAGGTTCAGGTGTAAAAATGATTAATCTAAAGGCTGTTAGTCAAATCTGGTTTTACTGAATATTGACATTTTCCAAATTCTACATACCTTCCACAATGTTGGTGTGGGGCAAAACAGCTGCGTCTTGAGCACGGCTCCAGGAATAGATGGGTGTAGGAACACCCTGTGTGCTTTGACATGTAAGTGTGATGTCATTGCCCACATAGGTGCTGCCACTCAGGTGACATTCTGGAATAGATGGAGGCACTGAAAAAATATTAAGGAAAAATAAAATACATTTGTTGGAAGTTTGGAAAAGTGTGGTTTTAATTAAAAAAAAAAAAAGTAAATACGTTACCTCCAGGAACAAACTTAATAAGTAATAGCGCACTGAATAGTTTGTTTCAGGTTGTCCGATGTTCATTCATTCATTCATTCATTCATTATCTCACGCTTATCCACTATTAGCGTCGCGGTGGGGTTCCCCATGCCCGTCCAGGGGAAACTTCTCGGGCGCTGGGCAGATAGACCCAGGACAGGGCGCCAATCCATCGCTATGCACACATTCACTCACACAGACACACTCTAAATGGGGCAATTTTGAGAATTCAATTAACTTGATCCATGTTTTTGGACTGTGGGAGGAAACCGGAGAACCCGGAGGAAACCCACGCAGACACGGGGAGAACATGGAAACTTCACCCAGATGGGGACCCGAACTGGGAATCCCCAGCGCTGAGAGGCGAATGTGCTAACCACTAAACCACCGTGCCGCCCGTTGTCCGATGTATTCATTTTAAAAATATTGAAATTGTTAACAGAGAATTGCAAAACCTGTAATATATATATATATATATATATATATATATATATATATATATATATATATATATATATATAAGGACACTTACAATATATACTGTGTGCATCTTGTTTTTGGTAAGTTCCACTTAACCATAAAGCTTATTGTAGTTTTGCAATTACAGAATGTGTTTCATGTGCTTCTCTACAACCTTGAAAATGTTCTCTTTTATTATTTTGTTCAGTAACTTAAACCAAAATGTATAGTTATTATTTTGGTGGAGAATTTTTCTTAACCAAAACTTTTCCACTAACTAAAAAATCTTCAAAGCAGATTTCTAAAAGCATTAATGGAGTATAAACCTTATGAAATTTGAAAAAGGGTTTATTTTTATTTTATTTCAGCAAAACTTTTTTGCTCTTATCTATATAGTAAATGGATCCATTAAAAATAATAAATAATGACTGTGGGTATATAGGGGTGTACTTAATAAATTGGCCAGTAATTATATGTTCCTTAAAGAGTGTGTTAACCTAATGACAATTTAAAAAATCAGTAAAACAACATTTGTGCACGTTGGCCCTATTTGATCCGTCCCCCCAGCGGAATTAATGTAAAACAAATTCTTTGCAATGTATAACAGATATAGTGACATATATAACAGTAAGTAACAGATGTAGTGCATAACCTGACAGCTTTGATCATTGAACAGAATAGTTATGTTCATATGGTCAATGGTCATAATGTGCTAATTATGCCTGATTATTAGCATGACCATGCATAATGTCCTATGGGTTGAACATTATTCAAGAACATGATGGCAACTGTTCCTTTCTTATTTGGCCTTTAAATTCCACAAATGTCGGCACCTTAATTTAATTTGTCAAAAACTGCAAGAAGATATCCTGTTAACATGAACCAGTAAACCTGCAGAGTGATTTTAACACATAGTAGAATCTATGTCATAATAAACCACTATACTTTTAAAGGTCAAATAAGTTCCAAGCACTAATAGATCTCTAGTAATAGTGTCTCTAGTAAAGGCGGAACTCATTATATGAACACAAATCTGGCTTTGAGCTTGCTGGACATTCCTGTGTTCTCTAATTTAAACCCAGAGGTGTTTATATGAAACTGTCCTATATTTATATACATTATTAATTATATCTAGGCATGAATAAATGCTACTGCTCTAATAAGACACTTAAACATGTATAATAAAGGTCCCCAGATATTCATTCATTCATTCATTATCTCCTGCTTTATCCTCTATTAGGGTCGCGGTGGGGTTCCCCATGCCCATCCAGGGGAGAATGTTTCGGGCACTGGGCATATAGACCCAGGACAGGGCGCCAATCCATCGCTGGGCAGTCCCCAGATATATTTTTACATTTTATATTTACATTATATTTGCACATTTTCTTAACAGTTGAAAAACATTAGACTAATAATATGAAAATTTTATTAATTCATGTTGTAATCTCAGTTTATATGGCAGCCACCGAGTGCAGTTTTTTAAGGGAACAATCCCACAATGAGATATTCATGAAATATCTTGAAAATGTTATTTTAATGCAAGCCTTTTTACATTGCGGTGGCTTATTGGTTAGCACATTTGTCTCTGGGTGGAGTTTCCATGTTCTTCCCGTGTCCGTGTGGGTTTCCTCCGGGTTCTCCAGTTTCCTCCCACAGTCCAAAAACATGGATCAAGGTCAATTAAATTCTCCAAATTGCCCCATATAGAGTGTGTATGTGTGCGTGGCTGTGTGACTGAGTGTGTGCCCAGCGATAGCTTGGCGCCCTGTCCTGGGTGTATCTGCCCAGCGCCCGAAACGTTCTCCCCTGGATGGGCATCGGGAACCCCCCCAGGACCCTACTAGAGAATAAAGCGGAAGATAATGGATGGATGGATATGAATTTAAAAGTATAACAAAATTATTATCAGAAATGGCTCTAATTATGTGAGTATGAGTATTCCTACCCAGCACAGTCAGGTTGATTAAACCCTGTCCACTTCCAGACCAGTCATTTGGATTGGTGACATCACATATATAAAGTCCACTGTCACTGGGCTGAACATTAAGGATCTTCAAAGAGGCATCTCCATCCACAGGTGGGTTTTGCACTAAATCCATTCTGCTTTCCCATGAGTTTACCCAGTATAGTTTCCCGTTATAATATAACACCTACAGAAAAAAACAACAACATAGGGCTTAAATAAAACACAACTCTCTGGAACTTTCTAAAAAACTTGGATACATACTCTCTTTGCTTGAACTGCAGAAGTTCCGGTTGCAGCATGTCGCCACTCCAAAGTAAAGCCATTAGAAACATGAGTGCTGTAATGACAGGAAAGCTCTGCAGTGGAACCAGAATGGGCAAATACAGAGCTCTTCACCACTACTGCATCCCAACAGAAAGCTAGGTCTGAATGAGGACAAACAATAAGTTGATCGCAAGGTAACTGAACTTAATTAGTACTATTTTCATAATATTCAAGAGTTTTACTCAGATTTTAAATTATGTCTAGTTGTTACAGCTTTTATAGCAGTTTTTAAAATGTGAAATTGTAGGTAATTAAATAATGTTTAGTTTCTCTTACATGTAGCACAATCTTCTATATCACATTCTGTTTTGTGTTTTGATGTGTTCTTTATTTATTTAAAATTTTAGTCTGAAACTATATGTCACATACCTTTAGTATTATAAAAGATTATAAGTTAATTATTCATTGTTCTAACCTGTTAGGTGGCACGGTGGCTCCCACAGTCCAAAAACATGGATTTAAGGTGAATCAGCTGCTCTAATTTGTCCCCAGAGTCTGTGTGTCCCCAGGCCCAGTATTGGGTGGGGGTTGTGTCAGGAAGGTCATCCAACGTAAAACGTTGGGCCATGTCGCTGTGGCGACCCCTGAATAATAAAGGGTAAAACGCCGAAAGAAGAAGATTGTTGCACAGTGTACAATTTCTTTTTTTACCGTCTCCCTTTTATTTGGACAAACATAATCTAAAACATTAGTCACATTCTTACACCTTGCCCTATAAGCAAGCTTTATTTAAATGAATTTATTATAGACTTTTTATGTATTCAATATTTTGAATCAATTCTATAAATGTTTGGTTTTGGTAATCCAATATCAAACAGTGTTGATATGCTTCAGGCAGTTATTTACCCTTTACATTTCAAACTGAACTAAAATATTTGTGGTTGTTTGCTTTTATGAAGCAGTGATTTAAGTCATTGACATAACCCTGCATATGAGAATAAGATGACTTACCAAAAGACAGTATTAAAATCCAAGGTATGAAGATACTGTGTTGACTGTACGCCATTTCAGTTTGTGATACTTACATGTTTCTCTCTCTCTCTCTCTTTCTCTCTCTTTCTCTACTGAGATAAGTGGTACTGATTAGTATGAAAAACAGGTAGCTGACCTGATAGTGCAGTACAGGTGTGTGTGTGTGCCTGCCCTCAAAGGTGCACGAAGTAAAAAAATTAAGAATCAACAAGAATATGTTTATGGGAGAAACAAAATATATATATATATATATATATATATATATATATATATATATATATATAAAATATCATGGACATATTTTGCAAATGCACTCAAAATGTTGCTGTCATAATATTTTGCAATATATTACTATCAAATTTAAATTTAAATGGAAATATTATATATTAATTTAAAAATTAAGGTCAAACCTGTGTGCATTAGTGGACCATTAAAATGCCATATTGGGATTACATTGAGATTTTGCATATTACATTTTCATTTTGTTCTTAAAAATGCTTTTGAATGCTTTCATCCTGTGGGTGGTTATGAAATAATGCTCTTGTTGTGCCAACAATAAAGTCTAGGCTAAATTACACTAATCATAAAAAAACAAATATACACTTTGAAAAATATTTTAATTGTCCACAACAATGAAATAAAAATAATTATATGGATGTAACATGGACAGCTTAAGCAATACTTGACAAAATAAGGCGGGATCCCAGCCAAAAGTATGTAGATAACTGACCATTAAATCTATCTGAATGTGGTGTGTGTCCTAATTCAAAATTATGTGCCCTTGTGTGAGTTTTTCCACCTTTTTGTCGCTACATATCCTGTCAGGAAGTTTACACCAGTATGAGATCAGTTTTTGGGCGGTTCAGGGAAGTTTCTTCACATCAAAAGCATAAAGTAAATGATAATGAATAATTTTCGAATGTGTTCAAATTAGTTGCTGAATGAAGAAAATTCTGAACAAAAATTAAGTCCAAAAAAAAGTTTAAAGTCCAACTTAGTTACCATCAAATGCACTGTTTAATCCAATCCTATAACTTCAATTAGGTTTGAACAGAATTCAATAAACAAATATTTCTGTAATAGTCGATATGCCATTTACATAAAAAAAAAGATTCTGAAAACAAAACAAAATCTCTTGAATCAACAAGCAGTTTTATTTGCCACATTAAATTATAATGCAATCAATACAAGTTTCTGTACAAACAGTACCATAAAATGTATATCATACCTTAAGCCTTTAAAATTTTTTGCAATATATAAAAGTATAAATTCTTGAATGACTGCACAAAAGCCCCACAAAATTCAAATTTTAAAGTCCCTTTGCGTTGCTTGAAGTTTTGAATGGATCAACTGGGTTAGACAAGTGAGCCAGCCTGGTTCTGAGCTGGTACCATCACTGGAACAGCACTTACAACTGGCAATGATTGGACATGTAATGGCCCTGGATGGGGAACCTGGGGCTGAGCACCTTCTTTCCTTAGTGTGAAGCTGTTATCTGAACTTGGGGGATTGTGAGGGTGTGAATGAGCAGACATTTTACTGATGTTGTATCCTGGCAATCCAAGGAGTGGATTACACTCTTCAGGGCTCAGACAGGCATTGTCTGGTTGTGCAAGGATGGGGACACCAGGAGAGTATTGATAATGGTTAGTGGACATGGGGTGGGGACCTTGAGCAGGACATGTCACAGCAGAGGACAGAGTGCCATTCTTAGAAGTGATGTCTGATCCAGTGCCACTTTTAGCCCAGGAAACTGGCTTTGGTGCCTGAGCATCCTCTCTGAAATCATAAAACAGCCAGAGAATCATGACTGCCATTCTGCAAAAAAGGTTCAATCAAAATGTATTTTATATTTTAACTTTAAAGATTTGGCGGCACGGTGGTTTTGTGGTTAGCCTCTCAATGCTGGGAATCCAGGTTCAAATCCCAATCCAGGTGGAGTTTCCATATTTTCCCTGTGTCTGCAAGGGGTGCCACTGGGTCCTCTGGTTAACCCCCACAGTCCAAAAACAAGGATTCACTGTAAATTGAATGCTCTAAATTGCCCCATATAGTGTGTTTCTGTGAATGAGTGTGCCCAGAAATAGACTGGCGCCCTGTCCTGGATGTTTTTTTTTTTGTTGCTTGTAACAAATTTGGGTGTTGTTAATTTAATTAAATAAGTTACAATGGTGAAGGAGAAGCAATGTTGTACATTTTTTATAGAATTAAAAACAGATAAAAAAGGACAAAAGCCTACCTACAACAAAAGTTTAATGGTACAATGGTAAAATTTAAGCCAAGTGGATGCTTACTTGATTTCATTGGCCAGTTCATCTTCTGTATCATTGCTCCTTCTGAGAATGAAGATCAGAAACAGGACAATTGCCACAAGTCCTACCACTGAACCCACAGTGGCTCCTGCAATCAGCCAAGCATTGGTTGCTGCAGAGATATACCCACTTTAATTACAGCACACCAGTCTTAGCTTACAAACATTTTCAGTAAGCAAAGTGCTGCACTACATATAATAATATACTCACGAGTGGAGACCTCCAGGTTTATGTGACAGCTGGCGATCCCAGCAGTGTTGCTTGACTTGCATACATATTTTCCTGACATGCTTTTGGTCAGGTTACTCAGCCTGAGGGTTCCCTGCCTCTCATCTAAAAGCAAGACATAACCACCCACCCGTAAGTGCCCAAACCTAGTACACCCTTTAAAAGAAAAATTATGAGGTGTATATAAAACTTACCAAATAAACCCCATTTGGAAAAACAATTTAAATTTTGCCCCCTAATATCACGACTGATGGTAATTGTTTGCCATTTAAAAAGTTTGTAACACATATGCCACAGGGTTTTAATAGGTTATTGTACATCAACATATTCAAAAACCAGAAGATAAACCCTATTTTGTATATGTCAGCGTGGTTGGATAACACTTACAGGATTAAAATCGTAAGATACAACTGCATTTCAAAAACTTGAACATACAATGGGAAAAAAATCTGAAATCAAATAAAAAGAATAAATAAGAGAAAAGAAAATAAAGGAAAAAAATACCAATACAAGAAAAAAATATATACAGTATGTTAGCCCCCCCCCCCCCCCCCCCCCCCCCCCCCCCCCCCCCCCCCCCCCCCCCCCCCCCCCCCCCCCCCCCCCCCCCCCCCCCCCCCCCCCCCCCCCCCCCCCCCCCCCCCCCCCCCCCCCCCCCCCCCCCCCCCCATCGTAAAATTGGGGTCACAGTAAAGCAGGTATTATTTGCATAGTGGATTATTTGCAGCACTTTAGTGATGACAATGCGCTTATATGGGAGAGTAAGTGAGACAATACTGCTCCTGAAGATTTAAAACACTGTCCACTTACTGTTGTTTAAACACACCCACCAGTATTAGTTTGTTGTTGTAGTTTTAGTTGTTGGCAATTTATTGTTTGGCAGTTTATCTAAAACACTCAGACCAGCGGAACACACAAGAATACACCATGACCAAAATTTTCTTTCAGCTTAGTAAGGTCCACTATCCAAATGATACCTATACTGCAGATATCCTTTAGGGGGCCCCACCATGGCAGAATTCAGTAATAAGGGGCCAACAAAGAATGTACAAAAATACTATAATATCTAATTGTATAACACTTCCACAATTTGTACAAAGCAATAAATACTGATTACATTTTTTGTATTTTGTAAATATTTAAAAAATGAAACGTGCAACACAATAAAGAAGTGTGGTTACAATTATCTTACGTAAAACATATACCTTTTATATACATAAACCTAGATTATACTAATTATAAGTATAATTATAAAAATAAGTATAGGATTAAACATTTTTATTACTCAGCAGTTTGTAGTAGCCTCTGTCTTATTTTTATCATTATGGTCGACAGACTGTAGTAGCCTCTATCTTATTTTCATCAATATGGTCGACAGACTGGACTGTAGGGATGTCATTCAAACACACTTTTTGTTTAAATATTGTTGTAGCCATACAGATGAATTAGGATTATCATTAGTAAACCATACTCAGAAAAGCATAAATGGACTCTATATACGTAGTATTGACACTAAACAGGGTTTTACTTAATTGTTAAACATGACTTTACATCTTTAGATAGTGAGATTGGTAAATATGCTTTTTAAAGTAACTTTGAATAAAAATGTATGCCAGATGGTTTATTTGTACATGTAATTTGGTGTATTGTTGACAATGGCTGGTGTTTGTCCCCACATAAAAATTCCAACTGTTGAGACATTTGCTTATTTGTCTTGTTAGTGTAGTGATCTTTAGTGTAGTGTAGAGTTTATTGCATTTTAGAAAAAATATTCAGATCCAACTTAATGGTTCTTAAGCTTTTTGTTGTTCCTATCGGTCTAAATCTATATCCGTGACTGATACCATCTCTAGCTACAAACAAAGGCACACATTCAGCACTAAATTACAGGTTTTACTATGCTAATCTGGGTAAAAATACTAAAGCCGAATTGTTACTGACAGGCGGATGTAGGCCTTAACACAATACAGGAAAAATAGATCAGGTGTTCTGCTATTCTACTTACATCGAAATATGTCTTTAAAATTGACTTGTTCATGTTTTCCTGATTTATTTATAAGTAACATCAAATTCCTTACCCAAGTAGCCAAGCACAAGTATAGGCTGTGGACAAGGCTTCCACTCTAGGAGAGCAGTGGTAAAGAAAATGGATGTAAGTGTGCATTTGTGTATATGTTTGTGTTAGTTTTTCAAAAAACAGAAAGTGATACATAGAGCCATCCAGAGAAAAATAAAATGAAAGAATGAATAAGAAATGAAGAGATTATAATTAACAGTGACACTTTTAATTGGGGATCTATGGGTTAAATCAGTTACTAGCAAAGTCCTATTATTATGTGTCTACCCTAAATTGTATAAACAACTTAACTAAATCCAATGTACAGTACCAGTCAAAAGTTTAGACACACCTTATTTGCTCCACTTATTGTTCTCAGTTCCACTTACTGTAATGATGGATTTTGTATTTCTACAATTACAGACTGTAGTCCCCTTTACTCTGTTGTACTCTCTTTACTCTAAGGGTCATGACCCCTATAGACCCACCACAGAGCAGGTATTATTTGATTGGGGCATTACTCCTGTCCCAGCTGTGTCACTGAGGTGTTTAAATAAAACTTAAGCAGCACTACTGCAATAAAACTGCTTACTGCATCATTGTCACTACAAAACTGGCAATAACAAATCCACCACCCAAATTATACCTGTTCTGTGATGATCCTGACCAATAAAAAACAGTGAACCAACAAGGGACAAAAAAAGAAAACAGATGTACTACATTCTGTAATTGTAAAACTATAATGTTCCACTAAATGGTAAGTGGAGATAATAGACAATGCAGCAAGAAGTTGGTGTGTCCATTTTTCGGCACTGTATTTCGAATATCTTACATTTAACATAGATATCAAGTAGATATTTAAAGATTTCTATAATGTACAACAAAATACCTCTGTACCATCAGTTGACAACATAAGTAATGATTTTGGACTAAACTGTGTGGACAAATCTTTTAAAAATTTTGTTTTCCATGTTAGAAAGTAGGGCAGCACGGTGGCTTAGTGGTTAGCACGTTCGCCTCTCAGCACTAGGGATTCCCAGTTAGAATCCCCATCTGGGTGGAGTTTCCCTGTTCTTCCCGTGTCTGCGTGGGTTTCATCCGGGTTCTCCGGTTTCCTCTCACAGTCCAAAAACATGGATCAAGTCAACTAAGTTCTCCAAATTGCCCCATATAGAGTGTGTGTGCGTGTCTGTGTGAGTGTGTGCCCAGCGATAGATTGGTGCCCTGTCCAGGGTGTATCTGCCCAGCGCCCGAAACGTTCTTCCCTGGATGGGCATGGGGAACCCCACCGCGACCCTAATAGAGGATAAAGTGAAAGTTAATGAATGAATGAATGAATAAATGTTAGAAAGTAAATCAAAAAGACCAGTAAATGTAGCACCTAAAAATAGCTGTAATATCTACCCACTCTATGAAAATTAATTAGCTAGCCTAAGGCAATACATCTATCAGTGTTTAGTAATTACAGATTGCTATTTAAAAGGTATTCATTTATATTCCTAACATTATAGTCTGATTAGGGTTAGGGAGAGGGCTGGAGCTTAGCCCATTGGAACAACTGAAGTTTTGCAGTTGCCAGTTTTTTTACAGCACAGACACAAAATACATATATTTTTAAATACTTTTTCTTCAGTGCACATAATACTTAATGCCAATCAGAAAGGACCTAATCTACCATGATAATGCTTTAGCGTTACAGAAAACATATACTATAGTACCATAATTTGTACTGTTCATGTACCAAACAGCATTTAGCACTATACATATACTTTATTACACATAAGGTGTGTGTTTGTGCATATTCATTTCAACTTGTCCTGCCTAGCAGTAGTTACAGGACCAAAAACTGTCAGAAAGTAGACCATATTCTGTTCACGTGCGTGGGTGTGTGAGTAAACAAGAGTGCGTTAGTGTGTGAGAAATAATAGATTTAATAGGTTAATAGATTGATGAGAAATGAACAGAATATGTTCTTCTTTCTGACAGTTTTTGGTCCTGCAACTACTGCTAGGAGAGATAAGTTGAAAGGAATATGCCCATAAAACAGTAAGTTCCTAATATACATATCATTTAGCTACATGTGTAACTGCAAATATGAAAAGATTTAATACACATTTTGTGTAACATCGATGTTTTATAATTATGTGTATGTGATTTAGCAGACAGAATTGTAAAATAAAACTAACCAAATTCTTTAAGCAAATATTTTGGTGGGTTATCACTAGTATTTGAATGTAACTATTACTGATTGATTGCAAATCTGCTGAAACTATTTTCTTTTAAATAATAGATAAATATATAACATACTCTGTATCGGTGAAAAATAGACCTCTGAGACAGGAGCAGCTTTGGTCCACTTGTACTGAGGTTCAGGTTTGCCATAGTTGGATTTACAGCTGAGTGTTACATTCCCCTTCAATACCGGATTACCAGTCATAGAACACACAGGAGTAGATGGGGGAACTGCAAAATCAAATAAAATTCACAAACACACTCATACAATTATACTTTCTTTAGATTAATTGTTTTAAGTTTGATGGAATTATTTTCATGCCATGAAATATTATAAAACTCCTTAACACAAAAATAATAATGATATAAATCAGAATCAGAATGCTTTGTGAATCCCCAAGGGGGAAATAAACTTTTATGAGCATGTTTATGGAGGGTTTAGCTTTGCTGCAAAGGTAAAGATTGTCCACAATCCACAATCCACAAAAATATATTTGTATTATTATATTAAATAAAATCAAATTAATCTATAAAAAGTTTTTGAACTATAGCAAAAAGCAACTTCGCAATGTTTTAAAACAAAATCAATAACACTAAAGACTACACCAAAATCATTGTTTGATTCTCAATTTTATAAAAGGAATACACTAGAAACGGGCGGCACGGTGGCTTAGTGGTTAGCACGTTTGCCTCTCAGCGCTAGGGATTCCCGGTTCGAATCCCCATCTGGGTGGAGTTTCCATGTTCTCCACGTGTCTTCGTGGGTTTCCTCCGGGTTCTCTGGTTTCCTCCCACAGTCCAAAAACATGGATCAAGTCAATTGAATTCTCCAAATTGCCCCATATAGAGTGTGTCTGTGTGAGTGAGTGTGTGCCCAGCGATGGATTGGCACCCTGTCCTGGGTTTATCTGCCCAGCGCCCGAGACGTTCTCCCCTGGATGGGCATGGGGAACCCCACCGTGACCCTAATATAGGATAAGGCGGGAGATAATGAATGAATGAATGAATGAATGAATGAATGAATAAATACACTAGAAACCAAAATTTTACTAGTCCTTATTTAAGAAAAGTGCCCAAACTGCATAGGACCATACACAAAATTGAAAGAAACACTAATTGTTTTTACCCTTTACATTAAGCCACAGGCTCCCAGACAGGCCTCGTGCTCCTGGAATAATGACATGGCAGTCGTAGCGACCCGAGTCTGATTCCTGTGTGTTGTTGATGTAGATGGACAGGTTGGTAGAAGGCATTGACATACTGAAGCCAACACGATCTCTGAATTTAGAACTTCCTATTCCAATCTGGCCAGAGGAATATGAAATGATCTGCAATACCAAAATATCAATTGTTATATTTCAATGTTATTATTATTATTATTGACATTATAATCATGACAATATTCCACCATGACAATATTCTGCATATATGCCACTGAGAAAAATATTAAGGCCCACTTAATTTATATAATGTGTCATAAGTAAGCATTACTTATAAGCATTTGCAATATAGTAATATTAATTTTCAAATTTTACAGACATGACTGTTCTACTCTTTTTTTTATATAAGCCTCCCTGCCTTTGTAATTTAGTCCTTCAATTCTCAAAACTAGATTAATTTTATCCATTTATCCATTATCTTTTGCTTAATTCTCTACTATGGTCATAGGCGTTCCCCATGCCCATTCACCAATCCATTATAGGGCACACACTCACAACAAATAAGCATAAGCTTATGATAAAGGTGAACTCCACACAGAAGGACATTAGTGGGATCAGCAAAACAAGCTGTGCAGAGGGATAATTTAAGAGGCTTGGAAGCTATAATCATCATGCCAGCACAATTGACACTCACTTGTTTGGAATCACTGTCTATAAAGTTCCAGAAGACAGTGTTTTTCTCAATGACGGATGTGGGGATGTACCAGGCCTCTAGAACTACCATTTGGCCCTTAATTGCTTCGGTATCTTTTCTTGGCATCTCCACTTGCTGAGAATCACCTGCAAAGAAAGCAGTTTGAATCATTTAAATGCATGTAACCAAATTTTTATAGCAGAAGTAGAATAGATTAGACCAGAATTTTATTGGTTAAGTAAACATATCAACACTGGGAATTTGACTTTCACAGAATAAATCACATATGATCAGCATATGAGTGGTTTTTGTCAGTAGGACTTTGAAATCTCTGTTGTGCTAGTGGTAAAGGGAAGTGACACTTTTATTTGTTTATTGCATGTGATGCCCAAAACACATCCATGAATCACATTATGATAACAAAGACCACTACACACCGAGCTGTGTTTGATGACTCCCAAACTATTGCTAAAATAAAGCCCATTGAGCCACTTAAGAATGACAAATTTCATGTTAATTATAGCAATGTAGCATGGTGGAACAGTGGATAGTTCACACACACCTCACAGCAATATTGTCCTGGGTTTAATTGTCTTGTAGGTTGCTATAATCAGTGTTATGTGGAGTTTGCATGTGTATGTTGTTTTTTACTCCAGACATATGGAATTCCTCTTTCAGTCTTAGTAAAAGTTCCTAGGTTTGTTATTATGTACATACACCTTCTTCTTTTTACACACATTTTTACTATATTCTACCCTGCACTATCTAGGTTATCTTATGGACTTTAGCTTGTCTGTTTCTCTGCATACATTGTTAGACCATTCATTTAGTTGTTACTGAACAGTTTGTGTAAGTCATCATTATTCATCATTGCTTATAGGAGGTTGCCTATAGGATGCTGGTGGATTAATTTTTGGTTGGTAGATTATTCTCATTCCAGCTACATTATAGGTGTTTAAAAACTCTGACATTACTGCTGCTTTATATCTACTCATTCTACTGCAACACACTATCACCATATCATTACTACTGCATCGCTAAGAATCTCTCATTAACCAAATGAAGCCTGCTCTTTATTGATCCTGGCCACTGGCTAAAAAAGTAAAATGGGCCAATAAAGTATTCAGAAAAACAGTTGAAATAGATAGATTTTAGATGACAGTTTGTAGTTAGTTATAACATTACAAAAACATATTTATGATAAGTGAAACAGTAAAAATGAATAAGTAGAAATTAGAAACAAGAAGATGTGACCAGTCAGTATATAATCTATAATATATTAAATTCAGATAACTTTAATCATGTAAATGAAAATTTTTTAATATTTTACAAATCTTAATGCTTTTTGCAATTTGAAGACCAAATATAGATATATATATATACATATATACTCACAGAGAATATACTCTCCTGAGGTGCTCAACTGTAGATGGATCAACTGATCCCAGCAGCCACTATTATACAGATCAGCCAGCTTGGCAGGAAGTCCAGAAAAACTAAACTTATCTTATGAGCGCACCTCGTTTTTTAAGCTTTTTGCTTTCTGTAAGAATCTTTGATCCTGAACTGATTCTTTTTCTGTTATGGTCAGGAATCTGGCATATCCATCTTTAATCCCTCAACAATCTTCTGGATTAGTTTTTAAGCTATCCTTCAAGCTTACATAAATACCTCTCAGACTTGAGAATGTTACACCACATGGTCACTTTAATAATCTTTACCTATAAGCAAAATCCAAATGTAATTATATAAGCTGTTGAAAATTGCTAGCATATTTGTAAAATCTGTGTAACACACTGATGATCCAAACCTTGACAATGAGTTAAGAGTTATCAATTTTATTCATTAGTTTATTAAGTTATTTTATTTTTCAGTTAAAAAACTCAGAACAACTACATTAAATTAGAAAAGGATATTTTATGTAAATATTCTCCACAAATCGTTATTTTACACCGCAGGCCCAATCTCAATTAATTAATTTATTTTGATAAATAAACAGTTAGATTAATCTGATCAATTCCAGGTTGCCATTTAAGGAAGTAAAGTTGTGGCAAATTAGTATAAAATATCACAGGGCACTAAACCTCCAAGACACAGATTGAAAAGCACTGCGGATTGACAAGAACAACACAAACAAGTGGACATTTTATATTTGACTATTCTGGAAAATGTGCATGCATTGCTGAATCAGTTATTTTATTCATATACTCTGTAGCAGAGATTTTTTTTCTACATCTTCTACTTTACGGACAGGTTTATTTCTAAGCAATACTATGTCACTGCACTAGTTTATTAAATCAAAGCAAATCTGTTCTAATCCTTGACTCGGACTCCATCTGTGCCGCAGCTGCCAACGAGGTGTGGATGTTTTATATATATATTTACATATACAGTGGGTTGCAAAAGTATTCATACCCCTTGAACTTTGCCATATTTTGTCACATTACAACCACAAACATAAATATATTTCACTGGAATTTAATGTGAAAGACCAACACAAAGTGGTATACAATTGTGAAGTGGAATGAAAGTTATACATGAATCAACAATTTTTTTACAAATAAAAAACTGAAAAGTGCGATGTGCAAAATTATTCAGCCCCCTTTTCCCTGAGTGCAACC
>JAFMOD010000228.1:1205669-1264976 GCA_019802435.1 Corydoras maculifer
GAATAATTTTGCACATCGCACTTTTCAGTTTTTTATTTGTAAAAAAATTGTTGATTCATGTATAACTTTCATTCCACTTCACAATTGTATACCACTTTGTGTTGGTCTTTCACATTAAATTCCAGTGAAATATATTTATGTTTGTGGTTGTAATGTGACAAAATATGGCAAAGTTCAAGGGGTATGAATACTTTTGCAACCCACTGTATATATATATATTTATATATATCATATGAGAACATAATAAGCATCTAATCCTTTTAAGGTCTTAAGTGCAGTCTTAGATGAACAACAAATTACAACTTACACCTTGTAGTCAGATACTGCTAATTGTATGCCCTTTTGACTATCTATATAAGAGTTTTTATTAACAAATGCACTTAATAAACGAAAGATGTATTACAATAAAGATTCAATTATAATTTATATAGAAGATTATGTGCGAAATAAAAATATGTATAGGACACAATGACTTTAAATAGTTCTACAAGCTATTGATAGCTATCTTGTAATTAATATTTTAGACAAAGTTATTTTTCATTTTGTGTATTTTTTCATTTTTTGTTTTATAAGGTTCATTATAACATGTAAATGTCCTGTGTCAGTGTTGTGTAAAAATATTTTAAGGTGTTCGAAATTGATTATTTAATTTATATGGCTAGATGCTTGATTTTTGTTAGCAGTGATTAAAAGTTTTGGCCCATTACTTAATATTCATATTTTCACATACATGCACGCCTCTTTGTAGAAACTGCAAATTGTCTTAGTTTAACCATTTTACAAAATGAGCTAAAAATAATGCTGCTGATATGGGGAAATGTTTTCTTTTATTTAAAGTAGTAAACTTAAGAGTTGTACTAAACACCGCAGCCTATTGAGGGCAGCAGCATATTAACAGATGTCAATAGTAAAAGGTTGTTCGGAACATTAAATAAAATCAGCAAGATTACAGATATATCATGGTATTTATCTAAAGTAACTGGCATTATCAAGGACACAGTGAGGCTGGTATTTGATTATAACACTTTGGATTGACCTCCATTTGAATTATTATGCATTTAATGATCATGGTTTTGCAATATGAAACCAACTAACATTTGAGCCATGCTTAAGGACCAATTTAAATATGAATTATGCACTTTGCTAAATACAATTAAAAAGGGATTAATAGACTTTAATTATGTATGAATTATAAGATGTGGAATATGTGCACTGACAGTTTTAAAACATTTTATTCTGGCAGAGAATCCTAATAAATGCAAATTAAAAAGGCAAATGTGCCATGGATATCAGATATCTTTAATATTTTATAATTTTTTTGAGATCTATGTAATGTTGTTGTTATATTATTATCCTCCCCTTCTGTTTTAGATTCAGCTGCAGTATGTAGCCCCAAATTTACCTCAGCATGAATAAATAAGGGACAGAACAGTGGTGCAGCTGTTTGCACCCTCTATTAAGACTGGCACGTTAAGCTCAGATATCCATATTTACATTGAATAACACAAAAATAACAGTGTATAACTATAAAATAAATGAATTTTATTCATCAATTTTCATATTTATCTCTTAGGATATTGATGCTGTATAAATATATGTATTGCAGACTAGTCAAAAAGATCATACACTGTATGAAAGCTCATATAAAACTTATGGTCATATATTAGATTCCATGGTTTCCATTTACAGTGTACTTAAATGGGTTTATATGTAAATAAACATGTACACTGTCTTTTATTGAACCTTTTTGAGACTTTGCATGCATGCATCTGTGTTCCAATATAATTACATTATCCAGGCACGGTTCTTCCTGTATGATTTTTCCATATTTGTCTATTCAAGTTCTTTTAAGTATTATGTAAGACCCTGAATGATATTTAATACAATTTGGTTTATTTGTTTATTTTATAAGTCCCTTATACTAATTAGTATTAGGTCTAGGAAGTGATATGTTAAATGTATTAGATAGTGTTACTCACCATCACTGGGCATACACACACATTCACAATCTCAATTTTATATTAATCGATTGGGTAAAGATCAGAGCTCTGTGTAGGACTAGTCAATTTTAAGTACTTTAAAGTCATGATGGAATAAAAGTAGGCCTTTCAAAAGAAAAAGTATGCAAAACAAGAGGCTTTTGTTTTAGGTTGTAGTCTGGTTGTGTACCTTTGGTCATGTAGCAGATACTTTTATCCAAAGCGACTAACAAGTATCGCAACTTAATAGTTGGGGTCAGAGCACAGGGTGGCCCAAAGCATAACTGGAGCAATAAAAGGGTCTGGCTCAAGGACACACATCTAACTTCTATGGACCTGGGGTTTGAATCTACAATCTTCAGATTGATAGACCAACTAGTGTTGATAAAGTTTTTGATTTAATTGATAAAATTATTATATAGATGCATGGTGGCTTAGTGATTAGCATGTTCCCCTCTCAGCGCTAGGGATTTCTGGTTCAAATCCCCATCTGGGTGGAGTTTCCATGTTCTCCCCGTGTCCGCGTGGGTTTCCTCTGGGTTCTCCTGTTTCCTCCCACAGTCCAAATACATGAATGAAATCAATTGACTTCTCCAAATTGCCCCATATAGAGTGTGTCTGTGTGAGTGAGTGTGTGCCCAGCGATGGATTGGCGCCCTGTCCTGGGTCTATCTGCCCAGCGCCCAAGACGTTCTCCCCTGGATGGGCATGGGGAACCCCACCGCGACCCTAATAGAGGATAAAGCGGGAGATAATTAATGAATGAAATTATTATATATATATATATTTTTTATTTTCATAATTTGGCAGATATCTGCAAAATTGCAATTTAGTATTGGATAATAGCTTCTATTATTGGGTTATCTTTAAGCCAATTGGATGAAGAATGAACAATATCAGTTAATAGAGGTATCAGTATTTATTCTGTAAAATTTACATCTATCTTTTAGCTGTTAACATAATGCAATGAACCAAGACAGTTTTAAATATAAGACCCAAAAGAAACGATCTAATAAATTTAGATAAAAGGTCATATTGACTTATAAATATATTATAAATTGTGTGTGTGTGTGTGTGTGTATGTGTGTAAGACAAGCAAGTATACAACCTTATATCTTATATAATGTTACATTTTATTTTTTGCGACACACATAAAAAATTATAAATATCCAAAACTAAAGTAAATAACCTATTTGCCAAAAAAATGTAAGAAATGGATTGATGGAAACTAGAGAGAAAAAAAATGACCTAGGTATTAACAGGAGTCCACTCTTATTAAGCAGACACCCACTGTCTTCTAAAATAATCTTCTTACTTGCTTTTCTTTTGCTCGCTAGGGACTTTGGGATAAAGCTTTAGAACAGACAATCGGCCTTGCTCAGAGCAGACCCTTAAAATAACTGCTAATCTTGTGTGAGCGAAAGTGGTGGCAACACATCAGAAACCACTTGGTGGAGGAGGTCCATTAGGGCCTTGCCGACTCAGTGAGCATGACCAACAATTCTACAACTCATTTCAGACTCACGGAGTTGTTTAAGAGATGTTGGGTTTTATTGTCAGTTCCTATATAAAAAAGACTAAGTATACCATGGGTCAAAAAAATATTTTTTTTTTACCAGAAATGGTAAAAAAAATGCCCTGATTCATTTCTAGGTTAACATTTAGCTTTTGGCCAGATTGTGTGATGATCAAGATTTGGAAAAGGTCACATTATACAAGATTACATTAACTTACATTAACTTTCACTTCATGATTATTTCAAGTGATTTTTTTTAAAACTCCACTTTCATATTGGTTACTAGTAAACCCCTATGGACACATGGACACATGGACAAAACAAATTCTTCACTTATATATTGTGCACATATGAACACATAAAAAAATAATTTACCTAACAAAATGTAACAATTTCACAAATTTGGTATTCTTAATGTTATTATAAAATATTGTATTATTTTGGTACAAACAGTTATCAAATGCACAATGATAAAGACTTGTTACATGTAGACTTGTGTAGTATTTCAAACCTGTTAAATAGGCTCAAAATTGTCTTGGCTTGGCATGCACATTTTATTTTTGATGGTGTTAAAGGAGTTCTTTATAGATTCACATGATGTTCTCAGTGGGAGATTGAACATCAGTCAGGCAGAATAGGACAGGCTTGAAATGCTCTGCACCATCGGCTCAGGAAGAAAATGATACTACTTCACAAAGCTCCTCTCTCTATTGCCACTGGCAATTGTACCCCAATTTACTCCTGCTAAATCTGTGAAAGCAATAGCAATCCATGCAATAGGCAGATGGCCTGGGCTTGAATTAAATATGATGGAGGATCCTTGAAGCAGTGAACAAACACATCGTCCTTACAGATAATATGTATAAGACCAAAATCATCAAAACATTTTTAAGTAAAGTATGTTGTCCATATCATTATGAAATAATAAAATAATTAAAATCTATTGTAAGTACTATATTATAAGATATATTATAAGAGCATATGATCTATTTCCTCTGCCAAATATTTAAAAATTTTGTGTAAAACAATGTAAATGCAAAGTATGGAAATGTATCTAAAGATTCATAAAAGCAATGTAATACAGTTTATAAAGTGTGCTTTGAGGGCAAAAGACAATATATTATTATAGTAGTATTAGTTTCAGGAGGACGATATCCATTTGTAATGGGTATAGAGTCTCTAACAGTTTGACAGTTCATCTTTCATTCCAAATGATAATATTGTCTGAATCCTCCAATATATTTTTGAGGAATAAGACAGATCTGAGCTATCACTGAACTGCGACCGCAATTCAATTTATTCTTGTTCCATATTGAAGATACTTCTCAAGATAAACTGAACCTTTGACCCTTATTCTATGTTCTAGAATAACTAATTATGTTCTAATCAACTAATTACAATTTCTTGTAATTATTGCAATTATGTGAGCTAACAGCAATTATTTTGTTTAAAATACAAAAAACAGAAAGTGAATCGAGTGAATTATCCACATAATGACTATAAAGATTAAAGTAACTAATTGTAAGGTTTTGTTTTCTTTTGATGTGAAACACTTTTCGAATGTCCATATTAATCAATCAATTAATTCAAAATTCTTATTCAAAATAATACCTCAAGACGGACATTTGGCTATTCCAAATGTACACTGTGATTCTTAAGTGCGTCTGTGAATATTTGCACCAATTTACTGAAAAAAATTTGAGGTCAGACACTGATGTGGGTCAAACAGAGCTGGCTTGTGATCAGTGTTACAGTTCATTCTAAAGTTGTCTATTGAGGTTGTGCTGGAATTCAACCAAACCATGTCTTTATGGACTTTAATTGTAGACAAAAGCACAGTCACAATGGAACTGTGGATGCTCAACAACCTCCTATTATCTCATAACACACAACCTTTTAAATACTAGCTTGAGGCTGTTCTATCTGGATCAAGAAGTAAAAAAAATAATAAAAAAATATACTGTGACCTGAAAATGGCCCAAGCATTTGCTATTCATGCCTCATGGCTTTGGGTGAATATTTAGAAATCAGCTGTGGGAATAAGAGGCCACTCTTTTAAATCACTATTTATATGCCAAACACTATACAGTTTTAAAATATCAAATTATGAATGTTAGGGATTACTCTGGCTATTGCTATGCAATATCCTCTTACTGAGTCCACCCTTAACAGTATTTAGGTGCACTCTTTAGAATGGGTTGCATCAGCTGTCTGCTCTAAGTGGATGAAAGGGTTTCTGCAATAAGGTGTGAAGCTTACAATGTGGAATTTCCACACTGCAGATGGCAAATAAGTTTATTTTCCTTGCCTAGGTAAATAACTTGTGGAAGGTAATTATCCACTAGTTTTCCTAGCTTGCACAGCTTCAGTCATGCTTGAACCAGCTGAAGTAAATGTAAATCTAAATGTGCTTCTTTGTTTCTTTTGTGATTGATACGTGTATGTGTTTGTTTGTTGGCATCCTGTTTAGGATATTGGTACAGCACAGGTGGTAGGACTGAGACAACATTTACATTTGTATGATTCTTTATATGTAAAGCTTTGTCCTGTTTTTTTGCCCTTTTTTATTAAGTAAAAACTTTCATTGGAAGATTGGTCACTAAAAGTAAGAAATGTATAATTGTGTCTAAAACAAGTTGTTCCATGTAGATTTCACTACTCCCGGGTACAAGGCATCAAATGTGTATATACCATCAGTAAAGAAATAAAAACTACTCTGTATAAATAATTTATAAGGCTTTCCGCTGACTGGATTATAACAAATACTCACGAACACTCATATTATCTGATGCATCTATTGTATATTAACCAGGAAATCAGTTCAAGAATTAATCCTCATGTGTGATTTTTACTTTACTTCAATAAAATTCCATAGAAACACGAAACTAAGCTTCAGTCTGCCAGCTGTCACTCAAAGAAACATCTTAACATTACTTTTTACAAGATTTTACACAGAAAGTACATGTTTTATTTCTATATGATTATAAAAATACACATTTATTTATTAATTTATTGTGACATAGGAAGCTTGAGAGAAAAGCTTAATAATGTGCCATGGTTTATTCATAAACATGTTCTGACAGGCAAAAAAAGATAAAGATTGTTAAAAAATATTTGGGTGCAATTTGGCTTTGATGAGCACATTTAGCACAATGAAGTATAGGAAATATATTAACTGCATTATAAAACGGATAGTACCGGTCCTTAAATATGACTGGCTGAGCAGTTTATCCAGCCCTTACAATACTAACAATAATGCACACCTTTATCCAAGCAGGTTAAATTTAAAATAATAAGAGCTGACTTTTTTTTTTGTGTGTGTTCTTTTTTATTACAGATAATGGAACGTGAATGACAAAATAATTTTAATTTCAATAATTATAGCCATAACAGAACTAAGAATAAAAATGTATTTTTTTTTTCTTTAAAGTTTAATCAGCTTGCACATTTCATTAAACAGGGGTGGATTTCCCGAAAGCGAACGTTCTTAGCGATTTGCAAACAACTTTAAGAACGACGTAACTTTAAGAACAACGTAACTTTAAGAACGCAAATTTTACGGTGCTTTCCCAAAAGCATTTTTAAGTCTCTTAGACTAAGTCGTTCTTTGTAGACTCCGCCCCTGAAAAGGCATTGTCAGTCGAAAACTTAATCACAGATTACCACACAATCTCTTATTATAATGCACAAAATACTCATTGATTCATTATCTCCCGCTTTATCCCCTATTAGGGTCGCGGTGGGGTTCCCCATGGCCATCCAGGAGAGAACGTCTCGGGCGCTGGGCAGATAGACCCAGGACAGGACGCCAATCCGTCGCTGGGCACACACTTACTCACACAGACACACTCTATATGGGGCAATTTGGAGAATTCAATTCACCTAATCCATGTTTTTGGACTGTGGGAGGAAACCGGAGAACCCAGAGGAAACCCACGCAGACACGGGGAGAACATGGAAACTCCACCTGCACAAAATATAAACAATTAATTTAGAAAATATAAAAAAAAACTATATAAACAATAAATAATCATATTTAAATTAGGCTACTGTTATAAAAAGCAGGAAACAATCAATTTTTGACCAATCGCTTACCAAGCAAGCCTATCAATGGGTGCACTTTTAACCTGAATGAATTATTCAGTGGCATGGCAAACCAACAGCGTAATATACACTTTTCTGAAAGTAAACTAAATAAGATGCTTGATTAAATTGAACATTAAAAGACATTATTACATTATTTTCCAAAGCAGGAGATAGTTCCACCAACAAAGAAGAAAGTGGAGGATGTATCACAAACTATCAGTACTTGCAAATCAACTAGTAGATCAGGCATAAACTGTATTTGGCAGGAACATAAATGCCGTCTTCACTCTCTTCATTCTCACAATCTTCGTCTGGAATATTTAAGCCAGCACCAACTGCAATGTATATATATCCCCATCTGCCCAGTGATGTATTGGTGCCCTGTCCTGGGTGTATCTGCTCAGAGTTCTTGCCTGGATGGGCATGGGGAACCCCACCGCGGTATATATATATATATATATATATATATATATATATATATATATATATATATATATATATATATATATATAAATCTGGAAATTAAAGATATACATAAAATATTGATAATGTATAAAATAATATGTAAATAAATTACCGAATTCCAGGTGATAATATTAGGGCTTATTGTGTTTCTGTGCGATTTGAACAACCAGTGCGTCTGTGAGTCTTTGTGCACTGCCATTTACGAACTTCTTAGTGAGTTACGAGTGGGTCTGAGTCCTTGTAAGTTACGAGCGATTTTAAGAACGATTCAAGTTGAGCATGCGTTCGGGAAAGGCTCATAAATTTAAGAATGTTCTTAAGTACGAAGTTACAAAGTAATTAGCGCTACAACACTTTTGGGAAATCCACCCCAGATCTAATTGTGTACTGCATCGCTACTGGACACTATACTAAGTCATACTGGTTGTTTAGCCTTTTTCCAAATCCCTTTCTAACTGAGAATCAGCTGATAACAAGATTAAACAGTTAAGCAACAGCTTCATGAACTGACATAAGAAATACTATGTTTACATCACAGTGTTGAAGGTGCCAGGAAACAATTGCTAAGAAATTCAAAGAGACATCATTACACACACTGGCTTCCAACTTCAGCTTTACTCTCTTGTTTGATAGGTCACACATGGTATTGCTTATAAATTGCCATGTCAATCACTAGTTTTACATTTGCTTATAGAAAGGAGTGAGTTGTATACAAAGGAGTTGTACTGTATATATGAAAACATCACAATTTTGTTCATACATTAAAAGGTTTATTCTCAGTATCTGTCTAATAACAAATAGAAAAAGGAAATAAATACTAATGTACATTCATATATATATATGGGCACGGCGGCACGGCGGCACGGTGGCTTAGTGGTTAGCACGTTCGCCTCTCAGCGCTAGGGATTCCTGGTTCGAATCCCCATCTGGGTGGAGTTTCCATGTTCTCCCCGTGTCTGCGTGGGTTTCCTCCGGGTTCTCCGGTTTCCTCCCACAGTCCAAAAACATGGATCAAGTTAATTGAATTCTCCAAATTGCCCCGTTTAGAGTGTGTCTGTGTGAGTGAGTGTGTGCCCAGCGATGGATTGGCGCCCTGTCCTGGGTCTTTCTGCCCAGCGCCCGATACGTTCTCCCCTGGATGGGCATGGGGAACCCCACCGCGACCCTAATAGAGGATAAGCGGGAGATAATGAATGAATGAATGAATAAATATATGGGCACAAAATTTTTTTTTTTAAAACATAGCAGATAAATGCTGTCTAAGATGGTGTCTGATAGTAAGGTATAGCTACATCAAATATTATATGAACACATGTTTTTATATGCTTAAGGGTAATAATTTTCACAGGTCACTTAACACAGTAGGGTGGCACGGTGGCTTAGTGGTTAGCACGTTCGCGCTAGGGATTCCCGGTTCGAATCCCCATCTGGGTGGAGTTTCTATGTTCTCCCTGTGTCCGCGTGGGTATCCTCCGGGTTCTCCGGTTTCCTCCCACAGTCCAAAAACATGGATCAAGTCAATTGAGTTCTCCAAATTGCCCCAAATAGAGTGTGTCTGTGCGAGTGAGTGCCCAGCGATGGATTGGCGCATGGATGGATGGACATAAATGTTCTATGTGCAAAAGAAGTGTTACATGCAAAAAGGACAAAATAACCTGGTAATTGTTTGGATGTTCTGCATATTAGTGAAACCTTTAATGTAACTGTAGTTTTAAAAGCCATATGAGTCCACCAAGATTATATCCTATCCCCAGTAACTAATTTTAAAGTCTAATTCTTTGTTAGTAACAATAACATAACTTTGTAGAGAAAAAGATAATATGCTTGGTTGGGCTGTCTGAAGTCAGCCTCTTTTTTTGTCACAGACTGTAAGGCTCATCTCCCAACTTTTTTAAAATGTCTTTTAGGACTCAATTTCTAAATGTGTGAATAAGGTTTGTCATCTAAAAAAAGAAAATATGCAATTGTATTTTTAATAAAGGTTTAAAATATTAGTATAAGAATTTGTATTTTTAGAATGTGTCCTAACTTTTGTATTTATGTATATTTGTTCTAAAGCTGGGGAAAACAAGTTGGCTAGTTAATTATTTAATTAGTAACATCAGGATGTTTATGAGATATGACTTTTTAATCACAAGTTATATTATTTTTATATTATGAATTATTACTTTAAAATAGTACATTTTCTTTACATATCCACATTTACACATTTAGGCCAAGTTACTGCATCTAAATCCTGAAAAAACTACAATTAAACAAAAAGGGATGCAGTGAACATGAAATATGCATAAAGCAAAACTGCTATCATATGCTGATTTGTGAACACGAGGCAGAGATTGAAAACAACTTAGGAAATGATTTTCTTCTGTGGCAATTTTCTATTTGTCTGTGTAAAGAGTTAGAGAAGAGAGATGGTTTAAAAGATTGGGGAATAGAGGGCCTTAGCTGCAGATCATGATAATTGCACCAGACCTATGTAATATATGTCTGACAAATCCTATCTCCCATCTTTGTTGTGTCTTGGCGTGTTAAAATTATTTGTTGTTTATAATCTATTAACAGTTCATTATCTTCCGCTTTATCCACTATTAGGGTCGCGGTGGGGTTCCCCATGCCCATCCAGGGGAGAATGTTTCGGGCGCTGGGCAGACATACCCAGGACAGGGCGCTGGGCACACACTCACTAACACACACACACTACATATTGGGTTCATCCGGGAGTTGAACCCGGGATCTCTCGCACCCAAAGCGAGAATCATACCCCTAGACGAACTAGCCTACAACCTATTAACAGTTATTCCTGCTAAAGTAGGTGAAATATGATACAATTAAAATAGCAACAATGAAGTAAAAACACTATTCAGAGACTATAGATGTAAAGTTTATTGAAAAAAATATTTTTTTACAGGGACAGTGTTCGTGCCTATATAAATTCAGTAAGATTATACAAAGATAATCGCCTAGTAAAATATGTTTTATTGGAAACCTCTAAACCTTATGAGCAGCGAAATAAATAAGGTAAAAGAAAGGAGCTGAAAATGAAAAATTGAATGATAACAGTTTGAAAGTGAGATGTGGTGCCCTTTAGCTACTGTTTCCAGAAAGCTTAATAAGAAATTGTCACGCACCAATGATGGATAGGTTAGTTCTGTACTGCCTGAATGTCTGATGCCACAAAGAGATTTTTTTAACATCTTACACTTTCACAGTTGCAAGAAGATGTTGCATGAGCATTATATAAATAATATACAAATTTCTGATATTATATAATATTAAGCACCTAAAAATGATTCTATTTATAAAGACTAGACTACTGAATTCTGTAGGAACGTTTGTGCATATTTCAGTCAATAAACACCCTTAATAATAATATTAATAAATATTACTGACAATTTCAAAGAAAAAAATAAACTGCACTACATTATTTGCTAGATATATCATATAGTGTGTATGCAGTTTAGTATTCCATAACCAGTTTTATTATTTTCACACTGAATATATATACCACAAAATCCTGCAATTTAATTAAATATATCCATGCTCAACTGATTTCTGGAAGAAAGTAAAGATTGAAGAGTGTATGGTTAAATGAATATTCAGTGTATATTTTTAAATAAATATATCTTAAATATATTATATTTTTAATTATTAATTGAAGTGTTATTTTAAAGGCAGGTGTGCATATTTTAAGATGGCAATGCTTCTAAACTTTATTGTTTATAAAGTAAACATAAATTGATAAAATGTAACTTTTTTACCAAGCTATCCAGATTTAATATAATATTTTGCTAATATCTGTATGAAGTATTTGAATTCAATCATTAAAATTTGTGTAAATATACGACAGGTGTTTTATTACTTTGTTATTTATCATCCTTTTTGATTGAAAGCTAAATATTGTTCAATTGTTTTTTATGTGTTTCCTCAAAGAGCTTTTAGGAGTAAATGGATGCATTTGTTTGTGTCCTTGGGATGGACTGATAACCTTTCCAGGGTATAGCAAATATAAATTATAGAAATATATTTCCTACTGCTTTGCACACCAATACTGAGAAATATTGACTTGTTTTTAAATTAATTGTTCAAGTTCAGTCTCATTTGTTGGAGGCCTACAATGCACTGTTATTTTTGAGTCTATCAACATACTTTCTAATGAATTTAGGTCATGCTCTGATTTGGTAAATAAAGGACTCTCACCTTTCTGTCCTCAAGTTATTGCTTTGGTGTTTCGGCTGTTTATAATAAGCTCTCATAATGCTGGGAGGTGAACCCTCAACCCATCAGCTGTTTGAGATGTACTTTGTAGCATCTATTTTCTCTGTAATATTGACCAACTGCCTTGCCAGTGCAAAAACATCACAGTACATTTGAATTTACATACTTTTACATTTAGTCATTTAGCATACGCTTTTATCCAAAGCGACTTACAAATGAGAACACCACAAGTCAGAAGCTATGAAGAAAACTATACTGTAAATTCATTAAACCTGAACGTTATTCGATGCCGCGGCACACGCCCCCCTCCCCTTTTTTTTTTCTTCCTTTTTTTATATTACAACAGGTATTTGTTAAAGAGATGCGTCTTCAGTAATTTTTTTAAACTGTTTAGTGATTCTGCCTTACGGACAGAGTTGGGAAGAGCATTCCACCATTTTGCAGTGGTGAGCGCCACGGAGTGCAAATTAGCTCCTCGGTGAGGTGGAATCGTCAGGCGGCAATCATTGCTGGAGCATACAGTACAGTAGCATACTAATGCCACCAGAATGTCTAATAACAAAGTAAATTCTCAAACAATTCGGGATATAGTGTTAGTCATTAAGGCTGAACTTTCCTATGTACTTTTATTTTTAAGTTTAAATAAACTACACATTGATACATTAAGAACCGGATTTTAACCCTGAGGAGTACAAGTTTAAATCATACCTTAAGGGATAAAATATGATTATTTGATTATTTTAGTGGTATTCTTTTGATGGTGCAATCTATATAAATAAATTATAATGTAACTAAATAGAGCAAAGAATTTAAGAGTTTAATATAATACCAGCAAATTCTAAAAGCAAACATCCCATAGTCTGTAAAAACAAGCGAAAGATGGAAGGAAGAAAGCTTTTACAACAAGAAAATTAATCTTATGAGATATAATCCAGTTTGCTTCATAGGAGCTGTGATAAAAGATGATGACCCACCCACATGATGACCCACCCACATGATCTTTCTGGGGTGCAGAAAGATAACAGTGGTGATAAATTTAATAAAATAGCTGAAGACATAGTGAAAAACAATTTTGTATTCACTATGGACCCTAGTGTAATTTACCCTGTGTGTAAAAAAGCGCAGAGTAGATAAAAGCTTAAAATAAATGTTAATCTGTGGGGTGTCCCGAGATGCCTGGCTAGATCTGCTTTTGGAGAACTTATTAGCCTGACTCGACCAGGCCTGATCTAAATCCAAGGTCATAACTTGCACCTGGCCACTAAACAACCCCAAGGGGAGTCAGTACATAAAACTGATAGGTCATTATTTAAGTGGGGGCTTACAGCTTTACTCTAATCATACTGATCTTATACTGAACATAAAATAGCTGATGATGCAAGAAACATATATAGTCTTATTTGATATCTGTTTGTATTAGATAACCCTAGACCAGCGCATCTATCCTTACCATTAGATTTCCTGCACAAAGGTAAAATAACATGTTCTCTGTATTTGTCATTTTCCAATTTCTGACTCTACTTGATGTCTAATATGTTTATACCCCAATTGAATTTTTATGCATCTAATGTTTTTATTTGTACAAACAAACATAATGCTGTTTTGTCATAAACACTGAACATTTATACATAAATATTTATTATATATATATATATATATATAAGTAAAGTGCTATATATGAAAAAAGAGATTTGAAGTAGTACTAATACTAAGTGTTACCACTTAGTTACCACTAATACTATAGTGAGTGTAGTAGAAGCATGTGTAGTGTTAGTAGTTGAGGTGGTAGATGTAGTAATATCAGGTAAATGTGTTGATTGTGGGAATAATAATGGGTAGAAATTTTAAGACTATTATGAGTTTCTACCTCAGGAAAAGACCTAATTTATTTTTGTGTGTCTTTTGCAAAGGCAGAACACAATTAATTGTTGAATAATATTTCACCACTGTCAGAATAGATGTTGATCAAAAATACTTATCAATCTCAAACACATTTCAGTGTAAGCTGCAGGAATGTGTGATCGGCATCCATCACACACAATTGCAGCAAGCCTGAAGCAGCAGTGGCTTCATTTAGCTGTCTGACAGGCTCATTATCATGACCTCTCTCTCTCTCCGCTTTCACTTGCTTTAAATTAGCACTGCCCTTGCCTACAACTAGCAACTTTTTTGCCTAGAAGATCAAATGAACTTGATTTTATCTAGCAAACCTGTGGAATGTATATACAGAGAAGCTCCATTCTTTGACCGCATCATTACTCTTTGGACCTTTGCCCTGACTGCATCATTATTCTCAGCAGGAAGTAAATGAGAGTTTTCAGGACTGAATCTATAGTAGCACCTGTAGAAACTGAAGACATGAATGATAACTGGTATTGAAGTTCTGCTTTCTCTTACTGATTTAATCAGGCAAAATAGTCCTGTTCCATTGCACTTTTATACCATTTATACAAAAGGTGGGAAATATTTTTTAACTAAAATATTTTTTAATGTTATAACAGCCTTTGATGTGGTTTACAAATAACAACAACATAGGCCTACACTAAGTAAAAAAATATACAAACCTAATTTAGAAATGCAGTATGTAGAAATGCAGGCATAAATAGATTTTACTGAAAGTTAAAGCGTATATAATCAAAAACAAAAAAGCTGTGTGTGAGAACAACAAAAAAAGCCAGAAACGAAAAGATACAATACAGCAAACTTTGCAATGCACAGCTACTAAGCACATAAAAAAAGGCAGACCAGGGCTCTGGGATGTACTATTGCAAACAGATTACACATTTTCAAAATAGATGGATTCAAAAGCATTTACAGGAAAAACAATTTTAGAACACCAAAAAGACATGGCACAAACAGGTTTAGAAGTGCACACATTGAAAACCTTTTTTTTTTGATAATGAAATTGATTTTCCATTTGGTCTTTTAGAATCAAAGTATTTTTTCCATTTTTTTTTTTATTTAAAATCAAGCTGTATATGGGGTGGCACAGTGGCTTAGTGGGTAACACGTTCACCTCTCAGCCCGAAGGATTGCCCCATATAGTGTGTGTCTGTGTGAGTGAGTGTGTGCCCAGCAATAGATTGGCGCCCTGTCCTGGGTGTATCTGCCCAGCCCCCAAAACGTTCTCCCCTGGATGGGCATTGGGAACCCCCACATGACCCTAATAGAGGATAAAGCGGAAGATAATGTATGGAAGCTCTATATGTGGATTTATCCAGCCACAGCTCACATTTTCCCTGTGTTTTTGGACTAACTTAGATAAACTTAGAACTAAACAACTCAGCAGTGTATTTGGGCAAAATCTATGTCACCTGATAATGGTTTTCTGAACTACTGTCAATCTCATGCAGCTAAATTCTTTACAGTAGCCAGATGGCTTCTTAAACAATGCTGTGTAAAGTCTTAATGTTCACCTACAAAATCTGAGATTTCTCAGATTTCTTGAATGTTTTCTCTAGCAACCATTGTTTATAAGATGCTTAGAGCCTTAGAGCTGTTCCCAACATTATAACATATAAACTTGTGTGTATCTACAAAAAAAATATCATTCAAAAACTAGCTAAGATAGATAAAATGTGATAAAGCATACGATTTTGGTATAGGGTACACTCCTTTACTAATTAATTAAATGTAACTTGACTAGTAGTGAAAAAAATCTGGATTTTATTACACTTAATAAACAGTACAGTAATAGCAAAAATGTATGTATTGTAAGAATAATATTTAATTTAATTTAATTTAATTTAATTTAATTTAATTTAATGTTTTTTTCATAGCATTAGAGGAAATGCATAGCTGCATTTGGTGTGTATGAAACAGTCCGTTACAAATTTTAAACTAAAGGGGCTGTGCACTCTGAAAAGTTTTTTATTAGACCTCTTGCCTTACCTCATTCAATTTGTGTGCTAATTTGCCTTTACCAATTTCTTAATTATGCTGACTGTTTAAGTAAAGGCAATAATTTGGACAATAAGAACAATAATCTATTATTGTAAGTCAAGTCAATATTAGTGTAGGACCATAAAGTAGGGTAAAATATGTGATATTACTCATCGCTTTTTGTTCAGAATGCCATGTTTCAACATTCATGTTATTTTAATGATAATTGACCTTTAACAGTTTAGTTGTAGGCTGTTATTCGTTAAATTACGTAGAGTTTAGCAGTTAAATGTGGTAAATGTATGAACTTAAATTTACACTCATTGGCCATTTTATTAGGTACACCTCCTCAGTTTTACACTCACTGTCTATTTTTTTCAGCTCGACTATTCATATAGATGGGCTTTGTAGTGTTTAATTTCAGGCTTTAGTCTATCTGTTTCTCTACTTTGTTTCTCTACATACTTTGTTCAGCTTTAATATGTTCTCTGATTATTCAGGACCCCTACAGAGTAGGTATTAGGATGGTGGATGATTCTAAATACTGCAGTAGTACTGACATTATGGTGGTCTGTTAGCGTGTGTTCTGCTGGTACGAGTGGTTCAGACACAGAGGTGCTGCAGGACAGAGAACAGTACACACATCAAAACATACAGGTGTCTGATCCACTCCTATCATCATCCACCACCCTAATAAAACCTGCTCTGTCCATGGTCCTGATCATTAGAGAACAGAGTAAACTAACAAAATATGTAGAGAAACAGATGGACTATAGAATGAAATTGTAAAAAC
Organism: Corydoras maculifer; assembly: GCA_019802435.1. Classification (NCBI taxonomy): domain Eukaryota; kingdom Metazoa; phylum Chordata; class Actinopteri; order Siluriformes; family Callichthyidae; genus Corydoras; species Corydoras maculifer. The sequence continues at coordinate 1,222,606 of JAFMOD010000228.1, forward strand.
TACAAAAATCACCTATATGGTAAGTGAAGAAACAAAACATACAGGTGCCTGATCCACTTAACCATCATCCACCACCACCATAATAATGATAATAATAATAATAATAATAATAATAATAATAATAATAATAATAATAATACATTTTATTTATAAGAACCTTTCACAACACTCAAGTCCACTTAACAAAATAATAATAAATAAATCAGAACATGCAAAAATGGACACAAAACATATTAAATGACACAAAGCATACAAGAGACAATAGAGTGGAAATCACAGAGAAAAGGATATTTTGAACCTTCTCTGTACCTGCTCTGTGGGGGTCCTGATCATCAAAGAATAGAGTAAAGGGAACTAACAAATTATGTAGAGAAACAGATGGACCACCACATGGAATTGCAAAACTACAAAAGCCAATTTACTTACTGGTAAGTAAAGAAACAATGAGCTATACCTAATAAAAATATGTTTCATATTAATTCCATTAATTCTTCAAAAAAAAGTTACTACTATTATTTCGCTTTATAAATTAATAACTGGCGGCACGGTGGTTTAGTGGTTAGCACGTTCGCCTCTCAGAACTAGGGATTCCCGGTTCGAATCCCCATATGGGTGGAGTTTCCATGTTCTCCCCGTGTCCGCGTGGGTTTCCTCCGGGTTCTTCAGTTTCTCCCACAGTCCAACAACATGGATCAAAGTCAATTGAGTTCTCCAAATTGCCCCATATAGAGTGTATATGTGTGTGTGAGTGTGTGCCCAGCGATAGATTGGCGCCCTGTCCTGGGTGTATCTGCCCAGCGCCGGAGACGTTCTCCCATGGATGGGCATAAGGGTCCGCAACCCTAATATAGGATAAAGCGGAAGATAATGAATGAAATTAATAACTCGTGGTATTATGTAAAACAATGAGAAATGATTAGGAATCCGTACAAAATAAGTTTTTTAAAAATCCAGTAGCTGTCAAAAATGTTCAAACTGACAACTTAAAACGACTCATTCTAACTTAGTAAACACAGCAGAAACTTACCTGCGTAAAGGCGCAGCACAGTGAGAGACAACAACGCTCTCCACGCCAGCACCTTGTCCATTTCCCCTCATAAACCCGCGTCTTGTGAGTAGAGACATGCAGCGTGAAATCAGGTGAATCTCCACGACGCGTCTCACATTCACAATGTTAGCAAATCCACCGCAAGAATATGTCCTCTTTTTAAATTGGCTGTTAATGGACAAGAAGCAGCGCAATTTCATATGAGATAGAAACGGTTGCTTTTACCTTCGCAACCGGAGTTTTAGCTCATCTTGTGCTTCGGGCTCCGAGTGCCCCCCTCCCCCCACCTCTCTCTCTCTCTCTTTCTCTCTCTCTCTCTTTCTTACTTGCTCTTTTCTCACAGATAGCTGATAAACGCATCACCTCAATACTTCTGACTCCTCTTCGAACAGCACTGGCTGTAAATTACTGTATTATATAATAATTAATTCATTCTATGTATTTTAACAAAACATGGTAAGGGTAACCTCACCCTCAAAAATGAACACTTGACAGGTTTCATGGTTGACTGCTTTTCCGAGTTATCACATCACCCACCCTCAAATAAACTTTCATATTAAAAAACTAAGTGACTTTATTTAATATTTTGGGAGCAACACATCACATTACATCAGGTCATTTTGCAGGCACTTTTATCCAAAGCAATTTAAAAGTATTTCAGCTTGATGGGTGCCAGTCATGACATAGCACTCTTGGGGCAATAAGGGCCTTGCTCAGGGGCCCACAACTTCTTTTTGGTGGACACAGATTTGAACCCTTACCTTGATGTTGATCTTTTTGAGCTTTTTATGAATCTCTTATTGAGACTGTCACTCTGAGGGGAGCAGCATGGTGTATGTCTTCTTGATGCCCAAGACCCTTCACAACTTCATTACTTACTACATTACATTAGATTTTAAGTTCTGACCTTAGTCAGAGTGGCCTTCTTCTTGAACATCTAACCAAGTGAAGAATCTATTCAGAAGACATTATGTTGTCATCATCATGCTTCTAAACGCCATAGACTTCATCTCCAATACTTTCAAACATTCAGAGACACTTGAACATTTTTCGAGGCAGTGAAGTATTTAACACCTAATTGTTCATGTACAGCAACGTTTTCTGGAAATCACAAACCATCTGTGGAAGATATGTTCTCAACAACAGACTTGCAGTATAATTTTGGTTATATGAATCTTTTCTGCCACCTGGTGGTAAAATAGATTCCCCCTCTTCTGGTTTTAAACGTCATTAACGCTGTACTGCGTTATAATGACATAGATCAAATTAACATTAATATTCATTCTTAAACACAATGATAATTAAAATAAAGTATTTAGCTATTTACAGAACAAATAAATTGGAATAAATAATGCAACATCTAAATGACCAGAGCTGCACATAACATGAATGGGCTCCAATACAGGTAATCCAAATCATTCTCTAGTATGCAAGATACCTAAAACGTGGGCAGAGTTGCATCTTTTACAAATTATTGAAGTAAAAGTCTTTTATTTTTTAGAATGTATTTATACTAAATATTTAAAGTTTTGTAGCAATATACATATATGAACATTCTTACTACACTATTTCTACACTATTCTTACTAACTATTTTTCCTTGCAGTCTGCATCTTGTTGTTATGTCAGCATGAAACAAGTACAACAAAAAAAATTTATTGAAAAATTTATTAATAGAAATTTGATGTTTCTTCGTTGAGTGTATAAAGTTTTAAATTACTCCAATAAATAAAAAACTTTGGTAAATTGTAAAAATGCATCTTCGGGTTAGATGGTGTTTCCTCATCCACCATACCAGCCTTATTTGGCCTCTTCAGACTTTCATATTTTGAACCTCTCAGAGATACTTTACATAAGACACACAAATGTCGGGCATTACATTCTGAACAGCTTAGTGATGTTTTTTAATGTTCACATCTCTCAAATATTGGCATACCAGGTTAATATTAACATATTCAACAACTCGAATAAATTTTTTGTCTTTTTTTTCAAATCACTATTGCTTAATGTGCTATAGTTTCAAAAATATGAAGGAACATAACAGTTTTACTGTTACGCTACAGTATAAATGTGAAGTGACACACTCAGTAACCTCACATGCTTACAGTATAAAAGTTTTTACTAGAACTTTCAATGTAACTATATTTTATCATAAGATTAGATAACAAACATCAAATGTAAGTTTGGTGCAGATCCGAAGACAGCTATAAAAACAATCCCTCTCCCCAACACTGTGAGGCATAAATGTAATGTTGTGATTATCTGACCACATAATCAAGATTTTGTCATGATATTTGTAAACCTATGACTCAAACCCAGTAGAAAATCTGAGAAAGGAAATGAAGAGTGTACATTTCATAGACCACTGAATCTGAAGCATCTGCATAATTATATGTCAAATAATGATTTTAGGTTTTCTTATTATTTATTATCCAAAGAGAAGTCAGAGCTCTTATGTTCACAAATGAATAAATAAAACATAAATAAAAAACTGCATGAAGAACATTTTAAGTAAGCATTTCCAATAGAACATTAAACACTATCTGCTGGGCAGAAAAATTGTTTATAGAAACATAATTCTTGCTTTTTTTTGTAATGTCGGAGCAAACCACAATCACAAGGGAAACATCCAACTTTAACACAAAAATAACCTAGTTAGGATGGAACCTATAGGATCTTTTCATTATGATTTAATAGTGCGAACCACTGTACCACACAGTATCAGAAAGTGTTTCAATTAGTATGGTGTGTATTTACCTATGTATTTTCTTTTTTATTTTTATTTTGTGCTTTTATTGTAGTTTTTATTCATTTTAATAGTATATGATTGATTGATAGATAGGTATGTACTGTAATGAACACTTGTAAAGAGCTCCTTGTAAAGAGCTATACAATTTGTTTATCAATGTATGTTTGTAACATAAAAATGTTTTGTTTACTGAAACAGTGATTGTACAAGGATATGCATAAACACAGATGAAACATTCAGAGACTAGTACACCCCAATTGCCATTTAGAATAGACTGACAGCATCACAGCCTGAGAAAAACTGTTGCCATGACAGCTTAAGAGTACAAGCCTGAAAGCCTTGTACGTGAGATGAAATACCTGTAGGTCATTTGTAAAAGAAAAAAAAAAGAAAAAAAGAAATGAACAAGATAACAAATAGTGTTTTTATTAAAGCTGTTTATGTGCTTATTGGGTTATGACTGACCTCACTGAAATGAACAATATAAAATTTTCTTCTTATTGTGTATGCATAGAAATATTACAGCCCACAGAAATATTACAAAAATTTTACCTCAAATATTTAAAAATCAACAAAAGAATTAAAAAATGCATTTACTTATAGTCTGCCATGTACATTTTTTCTAAAGAAAAACAATGCTTAGAAAGAGAACGGACCCAATTTCTACGAAGAACAGAATAACAAAGCAATTGCCCCGGACATAAAGTGAGATCCCTTTGGGAACCTTAATAAAACCAATTTAAAAAAGGTCAAATTTACAATAAAGTTTAGAAAATATTGTGCCACAAAGACTTTTGTAGCCTGAGACATCTAATCATTGTCCTGATTTAAAGATTTTCTTTTAGGAGCAACTTCAGTATACCAATCACCTGAGTTATCTTAATTGTTAATTTATTTACTGTCTAAATAAAATAATATCTTCATTAATTCCATTTGGTAAATTTACCTAATTTTTTCTATTCATCTAAATCCACTAGATGGCAATGCTATAAAGGATTACACTGTCAGTCACATGTCCTAGATTTAGACTGGTTGGGACACAGCACTCAAATTAAAATTTTGAAATGAAATAAAGCATATGAAACATAACATCCATTCATTAGCACACATCTGTGTACTAATTTAATTATTTTAAGTAACTGAGACTGTCTCATATAGGTTTTATTACAATGAAATTCTGGACAAGGTTTCTAGAGACAAGGATTGAGACTAATAGAGGTCAGTGGTGTGGATTTTATTGGAGATGTCTAGCAGGTGTGAGGTTTGCTCACTCACTAAAAACCCTGATTACGCATGTCATAGATAAGGTATTGTATTTGTGCCAGACATTAATAAATCACTTGAGACTTTGAGTGCATGTGTTTGTGTCTGGGCAGCTGAATCTTTTGTTACATATATGGGTTCTGCCCTCTTATAACCTAGAGCTCAAAACCATCTAGATTTATTCAAGTTTTTAAAGAGACATAGGGCAGGCTTCTTGCCATTTCACACTACAGTTGGGATTAGGTTTAGAAATTAAAAAGCATAACTGGGGGTTGTTGTGCAGAAATAATGCCAAGCTTGTTTTTATTTTCCAAAAATAGTCAACTTACAGAACTCATGGCCTACAACAAAGCCCAGAGATTTGTGGCTCATAGCCGGCAGCCATTTATCCCCATCCTGTTTAAAAAATGACAAATTACATTCACAGAATGTTCTATTGCCTGCTAATGTCATCTGTTGTTTAGAAGAGTGAGTGGTGACTCAATGTTTAGTAACAGTTTCTGAGTACGGACAGGTGTTGGTTTCATTTGTAAAAGATGGAATTTGGGAGAAAATGTAACATCCTTGTTTTTCAAGGTTTAACTGATGGCTATCTTTGCCAGGAAATATAGTCATTACACTGACAATCTCATAATTGGCTTCAAGGACATCCTACTTTAACTTAATGATGAAGCTCTACAGAGAATGTCTGTGCAGTGCAGCTCTATATCAAATTTCAACGATTTATTTAATTATTTTCTTTGCCATTTCAAAAATTAAGTTTGTTTAAAACCATGGCCAGCATAATTGTTTACCATACTATTGACTATTATGATTGGGTACTATGTAAGGCAGTATTAAACTGAAGTATACCTGTATGGCCACTTATTTAATATACAGGTATACATTTTTCTGCCCTGGATATATCTAGTGTCCGTTTTGCTTCTTAGGCAGTAATTTCCATATTTATTTAAAATTTACTTTTACTTTTAACAAAATATCAGACTGATATGATTTTCTATGAAATTTTAACTTTAGAAGGTGCTCATCTTTACAAATGCCACAACAGAGGGAGGCAATTAACCTGCCTAATTGAACTGTGCCATTAGTTTTAAGATGGCTTGCACAGAGGTCCCAGATAATAAACAAGTATTCAAGCAAGAATTGTTTTGGAAAACCACATTTCCCTGATAAGCAGGTTGTAAAAATACTAAATTTGAAAAGATGATGTAGTTAGCTACCAAATGGCTCTTGGTTAGACTATAATAATGACATGAAGTATGCTTCATATTTGTAATCTAAATGAAAACTGGTGTTGTTTAGTATAAAAAAATATGCAAGAACCACATTTAGTACCTTTGTTCATTCTTATATATTCAACCCTCCTTCTTTCGATTAAGGGTGCTGGAGCCTATTTTAACACTCACTAGAAAAAATAAAAAGTCCACTTTGGAACAAACACATTTACACCAATCGACATTTTGGTGTACCCAATTCATCTGATTTACATGTTCTTGTACTGTGGAAGAATAAGTGAGAGTAACCAATGCTGACAAGGGCAAACTAAGGTGACAGTGCTGCCCAGTGCCATTATGCCACCCTAAAAACAATCGGGTAACTGAACAAATTTAAATGAAGAGTGTGACCATGCTATTTTATTTAATAAAACATTTTACAATGCATATGACATCTGCCACCTATCTTTGTCAGTGTACCATTATGGTGTGTAATATTGGCAAGAAATGTCACTATGTATATTTTGGTTAGTACTAAATACACTCAAGTCTGATGGCAGATTTATTTTTATATTAGGCAATAGCTAGCATGTAATAACTATAACCCACTGAGCGAGTATTTAGACATGTCAGCATACCACCTGTGTATAGAGGCTCATAACATTACCAGTGAAAGACTGAACTATACAAAATACAATTCAGTCTGCCTAGTCCCCTTATGATTCATGCTGTGGTGAAGAAAGGTCTCCATCTGGTCCTTTCAGAAGCAACACTAGTGCTAGAATAACCATTAATGAAAGTGGACTTCAGTTCATTAGCGTTGTTGACTGTGACCTTGACCATTATTTGTCCTCGGCTTGTCTGCTGTGCTTTCGGGGTCACGTTGTGAAACAGAATGCTTGCTCCACACAAAGAGATCTCAATTATGTTGACCATTCACTGTAGACATAAAGTCAATAAAAGAAAAAGTGAGGCTGCTTATGTAGGTAGAAAGAGCAAAATGGGAAACTCATGAGGGTCTTGCCTTGCGTGGAGAAAACACAAGCTAAATTGAATATGAATTGATTGGTGTTTAAACAATTACAAAGAGGCAGAAATATAATTTTTTTGTGTTTGCAATCACATCGATCAATACATACCACTGTTTTTAAGAGAGAAATAGTTGAAAGTTGGATTTAAATGATTGAATTCTTCTTTAATTTTCCAAAAATTTTTTCCTAAATCTAATAAATGTTTTTAATCTCAGAAAACTCAAATGGACCGATTGATTCATTTATCTATTTCACACTCAATCATTTTCTTTTGTTTCCTTATGAATGTGTGTCACAATTACAGTGCAAGTTCAGGCCACTCTCCTTGGCAAGTTAAGGGCCTAAGGTCAGGTGTGCGATTTATGATTTATGTTGGACAGCCAGATGAATAGTTGTGTCTTACTTATAAGAGTTTGAAAATAAATTATATAGGGGGTGAAATTGAGCAGCATTCCAGATGCACTTCAATCCGTTTTATTAGGAAGCTGAATTTGCCATATGCAAATAAACATCTGTCTTGTATTGTCTGGTAAACATTAACAAAGCCTTCATTGTCATAAAATTTCTTAATTTTAGCCTGCAAGTCTGACAATTAACACATTCCAAATTCTAAATTACTGGATGTTCTGGATTTGTTTCTGTCCCTTAAAATTTAAAGGTAATTATGTAAATAGTTGTAATTATGTAAATAATTGTATTATTTTACACATTTGAGCTAGGTCCTTTATGAGCGATTTGCACAAATACTTTTTAAACAAATCCCAATGTTGTGTTTTAGCTTTATGATGCCATTGTGAACTTTTGTTCCATTTCTTCCATGTGGAAGAAATTTAATGTCTTACATAGACATTATGTGAGCATCATTCAATTCCACTGGAAAGTGTTTATAAATGGTGATTTTAAACAAGACTAACATTCTGGATCAATATTATTGTGTGACCTTACAGACTCGTTTTGTCTGAAGAGACACACTTTTTCTTTATATGGAATAAAACATTCAACAAGGTCATACTGATGAAATCAGGTGCAAATATGTACTGTGTTTTGTTTAAGGCAAGTTAAGTGTTTAAAAGACACCTTTTTCTAATGAAAGTTTCTAAAGCATTGCTTTACAGTATATCCCCAAATAGACTCTATCACATAAGATAAAAAATATGTTAAAGAAATGGAACAAATCAGAGCCGCAGTCTGCAAATCAACAATACATTAAAAAATTAACCTGCCAGCGACACAATATGTAATAATAATAAAAAAGGTGACCACAGAAAATATTACCTTGGTGTTTTTTTTGTTTTTAATGAACTGGGTGGCTTAGTTGTTAGCACATTTGCCTTTTAGCACTGGGGATCCAGGTTCTAATCCATATCTGGGTGGAGTTTCCATGTTCTCCCCATGTCCATGTGGTTTTGCTCTAGGTTCTCTGCTTTTCTCCCATAGTTTGAAAACATGCATTCATTGTAAAATTGGCTGCTCTAAAATTGACCCTATATAGTGTATGTGTCTGTGTGTGTGTGAGTTTGTGCCCAGCAATAGATTGGCGTCCTCACTGTATCTGCCCAGCACCTAAAATGTTCTCCCCTGAATGGGCATGGTGAGTCCCCCCGTGACCCAAGTAAAGGATTAAGCAGAAGATAATGCATGGATAGATTTTTTAATGTAGGAAACACTGCTCTAAGACATAATGTTAAATACACACTGTTCATATGAAGGTCCACTGGATTATTCTCATCTGTGACACAAGCAGCACTGGGCTTTTGGCCATTTAGTAAATCTGTTAAAAGAATTAAGCAGTCATTTATCCAGTTTAATGCTATATTCAAACGGGTGGAATTTTAATATTAAGAACAAAAATTTAAATAGGGACATGAGAAGGAACTTTATGCATATTGGTTTCTAAAAACCTTGTTTTATTGTGACAAATTATAAGCACTCATAGCATGTCAACTTTACATTAGCAGCAGTGGTTTCTTGTCTACATCATAGCTATTTTGTTATTTTTGCCATCTTTGCCATATTATGTATGTGTATATTATGCATATGTAAAATCTTACATTAAACTGCTGCAAATATCACAATATAGTTTACTGGTGCCCTTCAAACACCTGATCAAGGTCAAAAGGATGAAAGCTTGGATAAAAAAGATTACATAGTGTTGGTGAAAACAGCAGCTGTATATTTTGTAAATACTACTAATTCTGAGATTGACTGATGATTTTCTCTAATTCTTTATTGAATTGTTGAAAATGATATGTAATATCTGATAATATGATGCCACTAATCCAAATTTTGTGATAAAATAGCAAAGGATTAATGTCTTACAGTTGTGTCTACAGATCATTCTGAATGTTTATGCACAGAAAAAGAATTTAATATCATCCCTATGAAACTTGATTTACTAAGTATGCCAATTCTTAGTTCAAATAAGACAAAAATCATTAAATATATATATTTTTCTTAAAATTTATTACATTAAATAAATTGAATGTTGGGCGACACGGTGGCTTAGTGGTTAGCACGTTAGCCTCTCATCGCTAGGGATTCCCGGTTCGAATCCCCATCTGGGTGGAGTTTCCATGTTCTCCCCGTGTCCGCGTGGGTTTCCTCTGGGTTCTCCGGTTTCCTCCCACAGTACAAAAACATGGATCAAGTCAATTGAGTTCTCTAAATTGCCCCATAAAGAGTGTGTCTGTGCGAGTGAGTGTGTGCCCAGCGATGGATTGGCGCACTGTCCTGGGTCTGCCGAGCGCCCGAAGCGTTCTCCCCTGGATGGGCATGGGGAACTCCACCGCAACCCTACTAGAGGATAAAGCGGGAGATAATGAATGAATGAAATTGAATGTTTTTGTTTAGATACTCAATTAAAAATATTTGACAATTTATTGTCATCTTCTGACTCTTTCACATAAGTCACTTTTGGGCAAGCTACAGTCTGCCATTCAAAGACTTCCCATGGGTACATTGCGTGTAAAATGCATCTTTTGATTTGTCCTTGCAGCAATTTTATTGGCAAGCTAATTTTGTCTTCCAGACTTCATCTTGACCTACACCAGTCTCAATCTCATTATGGAAGCATTTGCTTTGACATATCATCTCATTTAATTATCTTAATAAAACTTAACTTAATCCAATACTAGGGACTGGGGTCGCGAATGTTTCCCCATGCCCATCCAGGGAAGAACACTTTGGGCGCTGGGCAGATACACACAGGACAGGTCACCAAGCTTCAATATGACAATAAAATATCTTATCTTATCTTATATCGCTGGGCACACACTCACCCACACAGACACACACCCTATATAGAGGCATAGAGCAGGCAATGAACCTTGAGTTAATTTTTTGGCCTGTGGAAGGACACCAGAGAACCCGTGAAAACCCATGTACACATGGGGAGAACATGGACACTCCACTGAGATTGGGATTCAAACCTGGATTCCCAGTGATGATCTGTGAACGTGCTCACCACAAAGGCACCGTGCTGCCCCATCATCAGTTATTTTTATTTTCTGATTTTTATAAAGTCTTAACTTGCAAAAATTGTGTACAAGCCATATCTCCAACAATCAAATTGGTTTAGGTAAAAGTTTTGATGGCAAACATTTACACTGTTATTTATTTTTTTTTTTTTATTCGCTCCAATCTTTTAAATCACGCTAAAATGTACACACACCAATAAACCAATTTTTTGCTTGAGTACTGAAAGGAAAGTTACATCATTTACTTTATGACAATTGGACATTTATTCACTTTATGTTTTTCTTATTTAATTATTCACAGTGACATACAAGCAGAGCGTACATGCATTTGTGTGCTTAAAAGTTTAACTTTAATATTTTAAACATCATCTATTAACTACCAGTTAATAGAGCGCAATTTTTATTATGGGCAGCACTTGTTTCATGTTTCCTAAATACTAAAACTGTTTGTGGATTAGGAGTAGGTACTTAGCAGGTACTGGTACTAAGAACCACTGCATTATTTAACTAATACGGCTAATGTGTCTAGACTCTATGGATCATTATGAGGAGGGGGGTGTGAGGGATCACACAGTGGGGATGGCTGTTGAGGGAGTGAAGAGTGGTGAACAGTACTGGGTGGTTGGGTGGTAATGGTGTAGTTTGCAGTGATATTTGGTGGGGTGGGAGTGCGGTCTCTTTAAGATGATTGCTCAGTGCTGCTCTGGCTTTCTACACGCTGAGTGCTGAGGTTGTGTTACAGAGATGAGCTAAGCAGCAGCGCTACGGACTGCGGTGCGACTGCTTAATATTGGAGCAGATCAGTGTGTATCGAAGCCTGAAATCGTATGTTGTGTTCAGAGCTTTGTGACATCTCTTTATTTTCGCTTTTCGAGCGTTTATAGTTCAAGGGGCGATTTTATCCAGGAGACTTAACAGTTACTTGCGCTTCTTTGCGCAAGAGAAGTGCGCTTTTTCGAGGACGCACAAGGCTCGGGCTGATTTAACACATGCTATGTGCGGCGCACTTCTTAATTATGGGACTTTGCATTTTTGACGCTTGTTCATCTGATTTCTCTGCCAACATCTCGCACTTACCAGGTTGTTTCGCTAAAACTAGATACGAGCATCACACGCGGGATAATGCAAAGCTTACTACTGGTTCTCTTCCAAATATGTCTAAGCAGAGGTGAGTACCAAACAAATAAGCTGAAAAAAGTTTATTCGTCATGTATTTTTAAGAGTAAGTTACGTGTGCGTAGTGTACTTGCCTTTTGAGTGATCTCGCCCTCTTCTGGATAATAATAGTCAACCAAATTTACTTTAGATACACGGGTGACATTAGATATTTGTGATGTTATAGTTTATATATATGTTATATTTAAAATTCTATATACTATTTCATGGTTTTCTGATATTTATTTTATGATCCATAGCTATAACACAGGTTATTAATTAATTTACAGTACTAGTCACTATTATAGGAATTACTTATCAAACCGCACCTGTTATGTACACCTTGCCTTTCTTTGATTCTAATGTAGGGCTGATCAACACAAGATCTTACCAACATCGTAAAATGTGGAGAATGAAACAAAACAGATAGAGGTCAAATTAAAAGCTATGGCTCTTAAAAAAAAATTCATTTTTGACTCTAAAAAAATCTCTGGGGTTTAACAAAAATGAACTGCATAATGTTGTTTTATTTAGAGAGACTAATGGTTTTTTGTAAAAAATGAAGTGAAGACAATAACTGAAATGTAGCTTAAATATAAATTTCAAGAACTCCGCAAGATATAATTCAAGAGTTGAGCAAGTACCATGCTGAATAATGCAGTTGAAATTTAATGATGATGTTTGTGAATTAAAGGTTTTACACATTACGCTGTCATAATGAGTAAAGCTGTATGCATATTAATATCTTTGGGTTTTTCCTGCTCTTCTTGTAATGAAGGACTGCAGTTATAATGTTCAATTAATTATGCTACCTTTTAAAAATATATATTACTTTTTAACATTCGTGTCACAGTTATAGTAATAATATATATTGAGGACAATCACATTATAACATAAAGTACAAAGTCATATTTGTTTAAATAGGCTTATATCTTAAAATTAATATTATAATTGCAAATTTTCTGAATATTTTTAAAACTAATTGTTCTGAACAAAGACTCCTAAACCAAATGACTGTTTCTCAGTCTGATAAATTGGTAAGAATGAAGTAATTACAATGATTAGTCCTTATTACACCCAGTGACCAAATCATGACATTTAGAATGATACATGGATTAAATTTATTCGTTCCATGTTTTTGTTTTTGTGTCTTTTAAATCTTGTATTTAATTTATTTAAGAAAGCGGATCAGTGTAATGAGTTTCCTAACAAACTCTGATGTGTTTCTGATGTGACATTTGTTTCTAACCTCTTATCATTTTGTTCTTCAAGGGTTAATCAAACTTTCACATTGTCCATTTGAAATCTTCAGTATTTTCAGTAAATCTTCAGAAATTTGTAAGAATTGAATTATATTTCTGAAGACAATAGACTTGCATGTTTTTTAAGTAAGCTGCTTTGTTACGTTTATTCTTTAGGGATACTATTACTTTTTAACATGTAAGACAAACAATCAGATTCATTAAACAATGCAGGTTCCAGATATAATAATACACATTTAAATATATTAAGTTATCTTTATCACTAGGACAAATATCAGCATGATCATTTGGTTTAATACATGACAATATGTCATTTTGCAGATACTTTAAACATATCAACTTATAACAGGCTCACCTTGAAATTTGGGTTCAGAGCACAGGGTCAACTATAGCACCTGGAGCAATAACCGTTCAAGGCCTTGCTCAAATGCCCACAATGGGATCTTTAATGGACTTTGTGTTTCAATCCCTATTCCTCCAATTGTAAGACCCCACACTCTAACCACTGAGTTTCCAGACCCACATAACAATGATTTATTGATTCAGGAGCTATTTTAATAATTCATCATCAGTTATTTTTTTTAATAAGCCACTGCCATGTAAACAACTTATGTTTTAGGCAAATATTTAAATCAAAACAGTGTTGGTCAGACAAGTTATGTGTGTGAGAATAAGTCTAAAATACTAAAAAAATGCTATGTTTAGGACCGTTAAATTGCTTGTTAATGTGTACTTGTTTATATTTGCTAAATTGTTAAATCTAACAATTATGAACACTTTCTATGTTGGCCTTTAATAGAAACTAGCTATTATCCTGAGACATTAAACAAAAGATGCTCATTGCAAATATGATGTTGAATTTATCTCCACAGTCTGAATTAACATCTACAGAACCATTAACATAAATTTGTGGACGATCATAATATGGATTAAGTTGAATGATTTTGTTATGAACACTTTTTATGAAACTTTAGGGATTAGATTAGTCATTACTTTTGTACAGATCACATTTTTATATATTTTTTCATTAGGTTGAATACTGTCAAGATACTAACTGCATTAAAATGTATAAACATTTGTGGGGATGAGTTAATATGTGTTTCGCCTAAAAAAATCAATGAAAAGCATGGGATTTGACTGAGTGGGTTTTGAAAAAGATTGTATCTGAAGCTATTATGGATCTTATTGTGAATCACAAAAGTTGTAATAATTTTAGCCAAACTATGTTGTTTAAACCAGGTGTTAACGTAAACATACTGGTCAGCATTTCTATAATGACTTTGTATTAGTCCAGACAAAATGTGCAACATGTAGCAATATTTAGTAAGCCACATGAGAAGTTATTCTCTTGGCTTTCAGAGTAAAATTCATTGTTAATGCAACGAACAAGCTTTATATATATATAGCATACGGCAAGGGTTTTAGCTATGTTGGCTTACTGCCACTTCTCCAGTTAAATAAAGTAGCGTGAGATGTGAAGGTGCCAATTTTGTAGGCGGTGAAATGTTTTTTTACAACAAAAAAAAAAGGATTTGTTGTTTCATTTAAAAATGAGACCTCTGTTTAGTTAAGAATTGTCAAAACATTGAAATGTATGTGGTAATTACAGGCAAACATATACAATTATGTTTTTTTAACATGTCTATGCAATCTTCAGTGATATGAGCTTAAAAGAAGCAAGAAAGTGAATGTGTTTGGCAGCTGGCAGCTGGATATGCATAATAATATTACTATTTTTGCACAGGTTTATCACTTTACACGTGCTCGTATCAGCATGACAATTTATTGAGACTTGTCTCAATAAATTAAAAATATTACTATTGATATATTTTGACTAGTTTCTTGCATTGAGATACCATATGTGAGGTTTCTAGAGACAATCCTAGGGATTGGGTTTGGCAGTTAGAAGGAAGATTGATACCATACTTTGGACAGAGGAAGCATCAGTCCAAAAACATGGATCAAGGTCATTTGAATTCTCCAAATTACCCCACATAGAGTGTGTTTTTGTGTGTGTGTGTGCCTGGTGATAGATTGGCACCCTGTCCTGGGTGTATCTGCCCAGTGCCAGAAACATTCTCCCCTGGATGGACAAGGGGAACCCCCCCCGCGACCCTAGTAGAGGATAAAGCGAATAATAATAATAATAATAATAATAATAATAATAATAATAATAATAATAATTACAATAATTGCAAAATAATAATAATAATACTTTTACTATTATTAAGTATTAAAAGCATTGAATGTAAATTTTATGTTTATATTTGTAAATGCATTTTTTTTTGGTATTTTTGCTTTTGAATTTTATACAACTCTTGTTTTATTAACTGATTTTGCTGTTAGGTAATGAATCATTAGCTAATGCTGTATTGTGATATCAGGCAATTGGGCATTGCTACTATTTCCATTACCATAATGGATTTGAAAAGAGCACAGGCAAAAAGATTTGACATGGTTGAATAAATTACAAATGGCATTAGATAGACTCTGCACGGAACGACCAATGTCAGTGAGCACATGATTCTTGACTTTCAGTGCTTTTTTTTATTGGCAATTTTACTGCTTTTTTTTTTTTTTTTTAAACATATGTGTGTATTGTATTACTAGAAGACATTTCATACATTGTTAACCCTAAACATTTCTGCCTGTCATAAAAAATTCTGCACCAAATGCGACCCTTTCTCATCTATGACTTCAGCAAAAATAAGTTTTTAATTTTAATTTAAATCTTATTTAGACTCCAAAGAAAATTGTATCCGGTTAAATATTTGCCAATAAAAATTACTGTACAGCTTGACTTATAATTGAAATTTAAACACGGGTTGAAAATTAAACCTTACATCTAGAGTAAGATTTTTATAAATTTCAAATCTTACATTTGTTATGCACTTGCAATAGTTATACACTCCACCGAACCTGTGAGAAAGCTTTGATCAAACTACAATAGAAGGTAACTTCTAGCACTCAGGGCTTGAAGATTAATCCCCCTTTTTTGTTCTGCTCTGGTATTTCTTACTGATTTTATCACTCATTGCATCCTCAGTGGAATGTGTCTAACATATAATAGAAGATGATGCTTGAGCACTCGTGGATACAAGTAGTATCTTACAATAATATCAGATGACATTAATAAATGCAGTCATGATAAAAAAACACTGAGACACCATGTGCCTTTACTAACCTGCTTTAATAGAGCACAGAGAACAGCCATTATACTTAGCCATTAGTAAATTACTACTGTACTGCACAATATGATATGATGGGATATGATAGTGTGTCCAACTGATCTCTAGAACATAAGTTTCCTTAGCATATATTTGCTTGATAATTTTGGTAAGAGTACAGTGTCTACTGCGATAAATTAATTGTAATTAATGCAAGCAATATAAAAAGAAAAATTGGACCCTAATGTTATGGAAGGACCTGAAGCAAGTAGTTAATCGGGGAGAAATATAGCAACATAAAGAAGGTGTTTTGTACAGAGCGATGGGTTAAAATTGCGACAAAGCAATGTGCTGGACTCATCAACAATTACCACAAACATTTAGCTGCAGTTTTTGCTACACAAGGTGGTCACTCCTGGTTCTGACAACAAGTGTTATGTTAAATAATTTTGGATAATTTTCCTGAATAATTAAGGGACCTAAATCCAAATTTGTTTTATTTGGTTTTCTTTATACACTTTTACAACCTGTTTTAAAAAAGTGCAAGGTCAAATTTATATAACACACACACACACACACACAAATATCTATCAGGGACCTTTTGTTGTGATATCATGGCAATATCAACAGTGTATCCTTTTGTTATTGTATCAATTATCATGTTCAATGACTGTTCTGAGTCACTTTAAACTGGCATGTTCAACAGGAAAAAAATTGCAAATGCTTATTCATTGTTTTGCAGACATTCTTTCATGTTTTTTCTCTAAATCTAGCTTTTATTCCTTTTAATTTGCTTACCCTGATTGTACTGTTCAAGGTGAAAGGCTTGGAAACATTCTGTAGTCTGTAGCAAGAAAGCCAAATTGAAGAAGAGAATATAGAGGAAGTATCACAAATCTCCCCAATATCTACCCAATATGCTTTTAGACAGCAGAAGGACACTTGTGAAGACATGGGAAGAACATGCAACCCCCCCCTCCAAAAAAAACCCCCAAAAAACAAAAACACACCTTGTCCACCCTGTGTTGCAATCGAACCCATGCTCCTCTTGTTGTGTTGAGACACTGCTACAGTACCGCAGCATTATAGAATTAAAATAGTGATTAGTGCCTATAATGAGATAAAGATGTACTTGTCCTACTTTTTTTTTATTTATCATAAAAACACTAAGGATACCTGGCACTGATCCACTGCTTACACAGGGATCAAACTGACAGAAGAATCCAATGAAAGCTAGTACATTCACCATACATCCAGAGAGTACATTGCAGCAAAGCATACCATGCATACACATTTCTATTTATATGCACATATATTTCTTTTTCAAATTACTTTTAAGCCTTATTTAATTAGGAGGGAAGAGAACTATGAAATATAATGCATATTTTTCATTATTCTTTTCATTAATTATATTTTTTCACTTATATTAAGTAATGAAAATGGAATTGTAAGTTATTTTATTTGTATCCTATTTTTAAATTGAACAAAACAATAATCTGGTTTCATTTAAGCTGCTAAATGGAGAGACATTTTCAAACATCACAGCTGGATGAATCTACAAGACCCTTTCTGAAAACTGAACTTGTTTGAAGGGGTTGCTAAAAGAAAGTAAAATTTGCTTTCAAACATTAAAATCCAACTAAAGTTAAAGTTAGCAAACTTAGTGGAACCATGTTCGATATGCTAACACAAAAATAGAAATGCAAATGTGTTCTGCACAGTAAAGCATGGTGGTGGATAACAAATTCAAGAACTATCTGTTGGTAATTGGGACTTTCTGGAGAACAGTGATCCAGAAGTATTCCCTTAAATCATCAAAAAGTTTACACATAAAACAGGACCAAGGACACGATAAGACCACCACTTTCTGACATGAACCTTATAGACAACCTATAGAAGAGGCAAAAGTCAAAATTTAAAGGATCAAAAATATTCCTATTAAAAATTCTGCATATTTTGTTATGTGTTTAAGCAAATATAATGAAAGTTAAGATGAATAATTATAGAAGTGTAATGATAATGAATTTTAACTTTTTATATTCTGAATAATTAACCCAGATGACCGGAATATATTGAAAGCCCATTTGCTCAGGTTTACCAAGGATGTAAGGTGACATGCCCATGAATCTTCTTCTTCTTTTACTTTTTTTTCTTCTTCTTCATCTTCCGGTGTTTTACCCTTTATTATTCAGGAGTTGCCACAGCGATGAACTCGCATTTAATACTTAGCCAGTGTTTAACTTGATGCTCTTCCTGACACAACCCTCACCTTCTACCAGCCCTGGGGACACACAGATAATGGGGACAATTTAGAGCAGTCAAATCACCTTAAATCCATGTTTTTGGACTTTGGGAGGAAACCGGAGAACCCAGTGGAAACCCTCGCAGACATGGGGAGAACATTAAAACTCCACCCAGATTGGGATTTGAACCGGGAATCCCCAGTGCGGAGAGGTGAACCTGCTAACCACTAAGCCACCATGCCGCCCTGACATGCCCATTATTAAGAGAAATAGTACACGCCTTTTGTCGTTTTTAAGCTGTGCTACTTCTTTCTGCGTTACAATAGCAAAGACACACGACCCGCCCTAAATAAAGCTGTGTAGTGTGCGGTTGACAGCTTGCTAAAGATTGCTAAAATAGGGCCTCTAGTGCTGCAGTTTTACATCATTACAGACTTGTACAAGCTTGTTCTCAGCTGTAAAGCAATTTATCAAAAATTGCAGGAAGTTCAAGCTGTACTTTCTGATAAAGCCCATACAGGCACGATACTTTAATTTAATTTATATTAACATTTAAACATGGATGTTTATATTTATGTGGCTGATTACAAATCCAGTATACACAATATTATTTGTTTTTTAAACCAAATTATTGTGTATACTGAATTTGTAATCAGCCACATAAATATAAACATCAATGTTTAAATGTTCATATATAGCCAAGTAAATTTGTCATGCAGTTTATAATATAACTATATTATACTTCATTCATGCTTAAGACTTGCATTTGCTTTCATTATTAAATCTTACAAGATCATCTGTTTTTTTTATGAGAACACTGTTTTTTAGGCATATTAATGTTTTTCATATTACTGCAATTATTGGCACCATTCTGATGATGAAAACTGTCATTTTATTTTATATAGCTTTTTTGCTGTTATTTTCTATTCAAAGATTTAATAGCATCAGAATGTGGACAGCACACATTTCCTGGAATATAAGAATATGAGATACATCTGTGTCTGGCTTTTAACTCCATCTCCATCTCCATGTACTCCCTAGGGGTGGTGTGCGGTTCATCTTCCGAGCCTACTTTCCAGACAGCAGCCAGACCAATCCCTTGCATGAATGTTTGCTTTTTAAATTTTATTTTCTTTCAAATTTCTTAGTTCTTCTGCCTGCCCCTCTGGACCCACTGAAACTTAATAGATGCTGACTCATCAGCTGTTGACACAGCTTCCATCGCTGGCTATTAAAAGTCTACTCTTTTCCTGTTTTCATCTGATGTCATCTGAAATCTGCTGTTTCATTTTCTTTTCTTTTACTTCAGCACAAATTCCAGTTTAAATTATTTGCAGTATTGACTTTGAGGCAAATAAAAAAACAGTTTTACCTGTAGAAGCCACATCTAGTTTAATCACTGCCTGTCAGGCAGGATGAAAGTTAAAAGCTTTCTGGACAACCTGCATGTGTGCATTTCTTTTTATCATGTTTACTGTGTTTTAGTACCTTGCAATTAATGGTTTGGAACATTTTTAACTGCTGTGATCAAATTTTTTCACTTGAAAGCACATTTCACAGGCCTAATACTAAGTTTGTTTTTTTTTCAATTAGACAACTATAAATTATGACTAAGAAGAGTTGTTTTCTTTTATTTATCACAGGGTTTCGATTGCGCCTGGAGGACAGCCCACCTCACATTATAGAGGACCCATCAAATCTAATTGTGTCTAAAGGTGAACCAGCTACTCTTAACTGCAAAGCTGAGGGACGGCCTACACCGACTGTGGAGTGGTACAAAGATGGGGAACATGTGGAGACAGATAAAGACGACCCACGCTCGCATCGCATGTTGCTGCCCAGTGGTTCTCTCTTTTTCCTTCGCATTGTTCATGGACGTCGCAGCAAACCAGATGAAGGGATCTATACCTGCGTGGCCCGCAACTACCTTGGTGAGGCAGTGAGTCGAAACGCCTCACTTGAAGTGGCCAGTAAGTTAATTTTTCATTTCACATTTTCAATATGTTTTAAATTATACCATCACCCCTAAACTAACAATGTCTTTTCAAAAGGGAATTAATTTAAATTTCATGTAAAAAAAAAAAATGGGAACGGGGCACTCTGCTTTTTCTTTCTATAGACAGTAAAAGCATAGATATTTTTAGATCGTCGTTTTGTTTCTACAAACTAATACCACTCTACTACTGATTATTGATTATATGCTTCACTTATTGTGATGGCTGAGTTTGCACTGATATACAGAGACATTTCAAAAGCAAGGCTATAAAATAGCTACAACATATCTATTGGTTAAAAATTCATAAAATTGGCACTGTAAACTGAATCCAGTGACAGAAAACTGTTTTGGCACCAACCGTAATATAAAATCCGTACACCATACCAGATTGCACAATCCTACTTCCATTTAGAACTGGAAAATCTGCCACCACCATAAGTGAATACTAATGCTGCCTTCACCCTGGCATGTGGAAGTGAGAAAACTTAAAAGCGTATTTGCTTTTACACAGCGCACTTTACTAATTTTCTATTGTGATTTGTGCCAAGCGCTGTTTTAAAACAACTTATAAAAAATAAAAAAACTTTGTTACTGACTTAAGCACTTTCAGAGATAATGTAATGCATCTTGTAATGAATTCATGTTTATAGGGTGTAGGTTCATCAATTGGGGAACTAGTATGCTGCTTTGGATATAAAGTGTCCACTAAATGGCGGTTTTCTATCTTATAAATAGCTCGATTAAAATAAGTCACTTTTCATATTGAATGAATTATGAATTATACATAGCATGTTCACCTCTCAGCGCTGGGTATTCCCAGTTCGAATCCCAATCTGAGTGAAGTTTCCATGTTCTCTCCATGTCCGCGTGGGTTTCCTCCGTGTTCTCCGCTTTCATCCCACAGTACAGGGTAAATGAATGCTCCAAATTGCCCCATATAAAGTGTGTTTGCATGTGTGTCTTTGTGAGTGAGTGTGCGATAGATTGGCACCCTGTCCTGGGTGTATCTGCCCAGCACCCGAAATATTCTCCCCTGGATGTGCATGTTCTCCCCCTCGCGACTCTAGTAGAGGATTAAGTGCAAAGTACAAACAGAACAAATATATATAATAAATAATATATAATATATTTTACCTTTTTAATGTAGTTTTAATTAATTATACATGTTTAATTTTAATTTATACATATTGTAGACATGATTATGCACTTCAGACACTCGTGCACCATTCTCTAAGACTCAGCTGTCACCCTAATTGCATATTATGGTTCCTTATGTTTTGATTGATGTGATAAAATTGTATGGATGCATGCTTGTTTGCTTTTTTTCAACTCTTAAACGATCTATCAAAATTTGTATAGATTGATTGTAAAGCTTCTGCACTGCTGGGTTGGATAGAAGCAGCATTAACAGATTCTGTTTTAATATGCATTTAAATAATACTTTTATTTCAATTATCAACTCATGATGTTTTTATCGATATTTGTATTCCTTTAACTATGCAATATAAATAAATTAACTCAATTACTGATTCATTCACTATCCAGCTATCCATCAATTCATCCCGCTCACCATCCATCAACCTTTTCATTCATTCGCTGAAATGTTTGCCCATGTTGATAAAATACTTGCTTGTAATTAAGTTGATTTCACTTTGGGATTGACTTCCTGCCCTTGTGGATGATGGTGATGAAGTCATCGAGAGTGAGGTCATAGCAGTGGGAGCAGGTACACTGTTGCCTATCGGCTCGCTGTTAGCTGTGATTCATATGCTAATTAGAACTGGCCTGCTGCCTGCACTCTAGCTGGCTGATTTATTAGCTTAGAAAGAGAAGCTTGAGGGGCTTGCAGTTCAACTTCTCCTCCTACTAGGCTCCTCCTATGCTTTGCTTTTGAAACTTGTTTACAGCTGTCAGGCAGTAAATATTGCAGCTAAATCCAGGATGGGTAAAAAGATGCTGACATGAATAGAGGAATTAGGCCTTTTATAAATAAACATCATATAGAGTGATTAATTCGTTAACATTTTTTTTAGTTCTGATGATGTACTTCTGTTTATGTTACATTTTCACAGTTTAACTATGGTTTTTAACTATGGTTGCATGGCTTATTACTATATGGTCAAAAAATATATATTTAAAATAATAGGTGTGGTGACTGTTATTTTTGAGGGATTTTTGTAGCTATGATAACCATTTTTTATCAGGAATTATAGTAGGTGTGGTAACTGTTCTTTGTGAGAGATTATTGTTGCTTTGTCCTTATTTATTTATACTGAAAGCTTATTTTAAATACATTAAATTATATTTTTATTTAATATATAATATAGGGCTGCACGGTGGATTAGTGGTTAGCACTTTCGTGGTTAGCTCTCAGCGCTAGGGATTCTAGGTTCGAATCCCCATCTGGGTGGAGTTTCCATGTTCTCCCCATGTCCGCGTGGGTTTCCTCCAGGTTCTCCGGTTTCCTCCCACAGTCCAAAAACATGGATCAAGTCAATTAATTTCCCCAAATTACCCCATGTACAGTGTGTTTGTACGCGTGTCTGTGTGAGTGAGTGTGTGCACAGCGATAGATTGGCGCCCTGTCCTGGGTGTATCTTGAGGGCGCGGTAACTCAGTGGTTAGGGTGTTGGACTATCAATCTGAAGGTTGGGGGTTCAAATCCCAAATCCCAAGTTACCAGTGTGGGTCCTTGAGCAAGAGCCTTAACCCTCATTGCTCCAGGGATGTTAAAATTAACCCTGTGCGTCACCTTGTAAGTCGCTTTGGATAAAAGCGTCTGATAAATGACCAAATGTAAATGTAATGTATCTTCCAGCGCCCGTTCTCCCCTGGATGGGCACCCCCCCCCCCGCAACCCTAATATAGGACAAAGCGGAAGATAATGAAATGAAAGAAATATATAATATATTTTTATTTAAATATAATATTAATGCTTCTGTTTTTAACAGTTTCTGTAAAATAGCTATTACATGCAAAAAAAATCCAATTTCAAGAGTTACTATCTGTTTCACATCTCAAACTGTGAGTATTAAAAGTAAAAATGCTTTAGCAAGGATTAGAATAAAGTAGGACAAACAAAAAAATAATCAAACTTGTTTAAAACGCTTTCAAGCCAGCTGTCACAGTTTCTATCAGTGGGGATTATGAAGTAATGATGCTTGGAGAGCTGCATTAATACAATTCCGCCTGTGGCCTTCTATGTCAACCTTTTTCGGGGGTTAACAGTCAAGGCGGGTGTATATGCATATTGGCATCCCCGATGAAAAAAGCAAAACTGACTAAATAATTTGTCCCTATTGCTTTTTTTTTGAATATTTGATTAAATTGATTACTACTTAATATACAACAAAAATGAAAGTAATAAATAAGAAGCATTAGGTTTTTTAAATATTAATATGTAAATAACTATTTTATTTTATATGAGAAAACATTTAAAATACTATTTTTAAATCAATTTTATTTTAATTTATCTTACTTACGTGTAAATAAATATTACTTATCCCAATATATGCTTATGTACACCCGAATCATCACATAAAACACACAGAATGTTAAAACTTGAATTCAGGTTTGTATTTCATTATTTACAAGTTTTTCTTTCAGAGAAAAGCTTAATTTCTTATTAATTGAAGTTTTAATATTAGTCTAAATAGGGAGATGGGTTTTTTTCAAAAACTATAAAGCACATATACATCAAGCTGTATGGAAAAATATGTTTCATAATGCACAGCAGCATTGAGTAAGAACTAAATTATACTCCAACATCTCTACTAATCAGAGTAAGTGGCTGATCAGAGTATGTATCTTAGAAAATGAATAAAAGCCTGCCTGAGTATGGCTTCCTGTTTTACTTAGGTATACATATTAAATTACACACAGGCTTATTTCTTTTACTTATTGATCACCATAAGAACATTGATGTGTAACATAAGATTGTTGAGCTGCACAAATCAGGAACTGTCTACCTAATTTAAAATAATCGAACAGTAACAATTCCTTATATCTACTATCAGTGCAACAATAATTAAGTTTTAAACAACTGGGAATCTGTTTATTTAATTGTAAGTTTAACATCTCGAAAGCACAATGACCATTTTCCTAGCACAAATGGTTTTAAACATAAACGCTAAAGAATGTGGCTACAGTATGTGTATAGTGACTTGGTTTTGATGGGGGGAAATGCAGCATTTAATAAAAAAATACTGGTGCCAACTGTAAAGCATGTAGGTGGATTCATCATGTGTTGGGGTTGGGCTGTTGCCAACAACATTAACAGTATAGAAAATAATTTCACAAATAACTTAAAGGTTGCAGGCAAAAGGAGCAATTATTGTACATCAAACATTGATAAAAAATATACCAATATACCTTGATGAATAGGTATGGAATAGATATGGAAATGAAAAAATATGAAATGTGTCATTTGGCCCAAAGTGTCTAAACCTTTGCATCAAACTGTATACTCTATAATAAATTCTGCCTCTTTTGCAAATTGCTCTGCATAAAAGTATACATGAAATAAATAAATGATTAGCTGTATAAGATACCTTTTGGTTAAGATAAAAAACTCAAGGAAGATGTTTGACTTTGGTTTACAGACCCGCACTTTTTAATAATTACTTTATACATACCATTTGAACAGCAACATGCTTCGCAAAAAAATGCTGGCTTTTTAGGTTTTTCACCAGTACTACACCATGTTTATCTTGTCAGACAAAAATATTGCGGGTTAATATTATTCTTAGGTGTATATTATGCTAAACTCATTTTCAGGTTCATCCAAATGCCAGACTTATCCTATTGTGTAGGTGGTTAGATGCCACATTTTAAGTGCATATAAAAAATTTTTTATAGCATCTTTTCATAGACTTACATTTAATACAGCACACAATTTACAGAAAGCTTGTTGAGTTTTAAAACTTTGTTTTATTTAAACAATTTACTTTGTGCACCTTTAAATGTAAATAAAGCTATCAAGTGTATAAGGCAATGCATGTAACAATTCAATGAAGGCACATTAATAATGTACCACCCATCAGGCTTGCCATTTAGCATCGCTTTATGATCCCTACAGGAGGCTGAGAAGAAAGCAGCTCTGGCCTTTTAGAAATGAGATCAACCTGTGTGAGGCTCAGCCACAGAAGTGGCCTTTCATTCCTTTCATTGATGGAGCAGTGATTCAGATGAAGTTACCACTTGGCTGTCAATCAACAAAGCTAGTTTTTAATAGTCAAATCTGTATTCAAGCTGAACAGACCTAAGATACATGACTGAATAGGGTCAATTCTCAATAGTCTGAGGCCACTACCAAGAACGGTTCCAATTGATAATTTTTTTAAATCTAAAAGACTTTTTTGAATCTTTTAGATCATAGTTTAGGTAACAAATTATATTTTGGTAACACAAGTTAGGGTTTTGATTTATTTTCATTTATTATAATTATTTTTGCTTTCTCCTACTTAAAAAATTAGTGGATACCAGTGGCGGGACGTTCATTTTGCACCTGTCTTCATTAATGATCTGTATGAATTAATCCAATCATCGTTAACTATTTTATGGTTATAAAAACATTGTATAATGCAG
Organism: Corydoras maculifer; assembly: GCA_019802435.1. Lineage (NCBI taxonomy): Eukaryota > Metazoa > Chordata > Actinopteri > Siluriformes > Callichthyidae > Corydoras > Corydoras maculifer. The sequence goes on from JAFMOD010000228.1 coordinate 1,248,795, forward strand.
AAATGCAGTATAAAGAGCAGTTGCATTGCCTGTAGGTAACTTGTGATGGTAGCGCAGCAGCGCTGGGGGAAAAAGTGGAGCAATCTGCAATGGACTTTAATTAGGAATATGTGGTATCCACCTGATAAATTTGTGAGCATTTTATAAGACACATAGATTGACTAAGAGCTGCAGGAATGCAAAAGGCGGATATCATTGACCAGCAGATATGTTTTAATGAATTCCTGAGCTTGTGAAAACAAGTTACACTTATTGTATGGAACAGGGACAGCAAATTGTGTTCCGAAGGTGTAGGATGAAATATTTTAAACCTGGCAACCAATGATTCTGAAATGTGGTTATATTCTTGAATTAAAAAATACACTTTGGAAGTGGCACAACCAAAGAAACGGTATGAAAGGAATTCATAGTATTCATGTACAAAATCAGTCTGTGATTAAGGCCTTCAGAGAAGGTCTTGGCACTGACGGATCACCACTGGTGGATACTGAATTTAATTCAAAACTGAGCATTTACTGTCACCGGACACAACATTGTAGAAAATGTGGGCATTTCGTGGGCATCATAAAAAGAGTAATTTGAAATACTGCAGGTCAAGTGCACATACCACACATAGCATGAAATCATATCTTTGATACACATGAGACCCCTACAACAAAACCATACCTCAGGTAATGCACTTGGGTTTTACTCCTTCACATGCACAAAGGCACTTCAGAGGGTGTGCACAAATCAAATAAAAGGAACACGGAAAAAAAAGCATACTGAGCGGGTCTGACAGTATTGAACAGTGGGTACTGCATCTAAACCTAATCATATGCATACTGTAGCTAAAAGCAAAAAACAAAAGCAAAAAACTCTAGTCATTTATGTCATTACAGTACATTTACTACTTTTTTTACTTCAGATATGACTTGATTTAATTTCATATTATTTACCACTGACATAAACATATATCCTTCTTAACAACAAATTATTACATTAACACCATATGTTGTTTGTGACTCCAGATGGTTCAAAATATGCACTGGAATATTTATATCCTTTTTCAATTTAAAATAGATAATTAAAAGCAAAATTATTTATCCTTCCATCTATTATCTTCCGCTTGTCCGGGATTCAGGTCGCGGGTAAAATTATTTAAAAAAAAGTAAAATTATAATAGTACAAAATCTGTATAAAGTTGAGAAAACTGGCATAGATAATTTTTTTTTCATTTGAAATTATTTTAATGATGTGGGCATAATGGCAGTAAATGTAAATAAAATGAATTATATTATGTTTTGCTAAATATGTACAATTTCAGAATATGTTTCCCAATCTTGTGACCTCAGTGGTCAATATTCATATATATATATATATATATATATATATATACATTTGTTTTTAGACACCCACTCTACCCCAGGAGAGTATAGCTAAGCAGTGTGTGAGCACAGTATGTTGAGACAGGAAGTGGCAGAGTCGAATGTGTTTTACTCCTTCCCTTAACTAGGCATGTGGTTTTACCATGGACCTGATCAGCCAGCTGGAGGTAAACAGTGACAGTTGTTTCCACTCCTTTCTTTTTCTTAAGCAGAGCTCATGAATTACACATGGCTCTTGTCTCCTGAAAAATGCAGCATATTTCAGAACAGCCTGTTCTTGTCCTTGCTTGTTCATGAGGCAAGTACAAGTTATATTTAATTCAGAAGGGTGATTGGCCAGTAAGCTGAGAGAGGAAAGTGACAGGCAATGGGTATGGATGTGTATGCTTAAATAAGTGTTTTTTTTATTATTTGGTACTGGTGCTGGAACTGAATCTCCATTTAAATAGAAAATAATTTAGTAGGCTTTTATCTCTCTGACCTCTTGCTCTCTAATCATCTTATAAACCCCATCTTCGAAAGAGTAGGGACACTTTCCAAAAGTTTAACCAAACATACTGTATAATTAAACCTGGAATTCATTTTTTGTGTGTTTTTATCTGTTAATTCTAAACCAATTGAGGTCTGTAACACATTCATTAGCATTATTATTGATGCATAGGTCATATCACACCTCCCATTTAATTTATACTTTATAATGTTTGATAATGAAAAATACTACTTTTTAAATTTGCAAGTCAATTTTTACCCATTCTTATTGTATATCAGGTTTGAGTTGCAGTCTGAAGTCTCTTGTTTTCATGATCTGCCACACATTTTCAAAAAAAAACAAAAAAAAAAAACAGATCTGAACTGCGGGGATGCCAGTAAAACACATACACTCTGTATATGAAGCCATGCTGTTATATTTCATGCCAAGAAAGGCCTGGTATTGTCCTGCTAAAATATAGATGGTAACAGTGGAACTTGATGGCAGCATATGTCTCTTTAAAAAACAATATAAGTCTCCGCTTCAATGATACCTTCACAAATATACAGGCACACCGCATATAGGATCACAGCAATCTGTGTACATGACAATGATATTCCAAAGCCCTTGTGGCTATGTGCATCATAGTACCATGATGATTTCTCAAGAAATACCACCTGATAGTTTAATAGTCACACATATTCAGCTTCAGTGTCTGCTACTGATCTTAACACACCAGTACTAAATATAACTATAAATGGTAAAAGACCTCAATTCTTCTGAACCTTGTGCTAAAAAACATTGTCTTCGAACTGACAAGTATTTTTATATAGATATGAACCACAGCCTATCCTGGTTGCAAAAACTAAATAGATTATGCTTCTTTCATACTCAATCTTAATATCCTTACCCATTTTTTACACTGCGAATTGTGGAACCTTGTGGAAAAGTATACATTTTTTGGGGTTTTATTCCAATTTTTCCCAAATTTAAGTGTGTTAAAAAAAAACACATCTGAAATAATTTTCTGGTATTTTTTGGTACTGGTATCAATCAGAGATTAATAACTTGAAAAAATAATGATAATTTTTATAATTTATTTTTTATATGTTTATTGTTAATAGCACATTTGTCTATGTGTTCAAGAAGAAATTGGTAAGGGAATAATTAAACTATTAAATATATCTTTGATTTATGGCAAACTTGTCTCAACTTAAAAATTGCAGCCTGTATTTTTTATATTTTGTGAAGGTCTTTAGTCTTAAGAACAACCTCACAGCACCACATAGTGAGATTCTTTAAACATTATGGATTCTGAACTAAACTATTTTTACTTGAAATGAATGAAAATAAGAAAAATCAAGACAAAAGCAAAAAAACAACAACTCAGTTTACATATATTCATTCATTCATTATCTTCCGCTTTATCCTCTATTAGGGTCGCGGTGGTTCCCTATGCCCATCCAGGAGAGAAGGTTTCGGGCGCTGGGCAGATACACCCAGGACAGGGGGCCAATCTATCGCTGAGCACACACTCACTCACACAGACACGCACGCATACACACACTATATGGGGCAATTTGGAGAACTCAATTGACTTGATACATGTTTTTTGGACTGTGGGAGGAAACCGGAGAACCCGGAGGAAACCCAAGCAGACACGGGGAGAACATGGAAACTCCACCCAGATGGGGATTCAAACCGGGAATCCCTAGTGCTGAGAGGCAAACATGCTAACGACTAAGCCACCGTGCCGCCCAGTTTACATATATTCATTCATTCATTCATTATCTCCCGCTTTATCCTCTATTAGGGTCGCGGTGGGGTTCCCCATGCCCATCCAGGGGAGAACGTCTCGGGCACTGGGCAGATAGACCCAGGACAGGGCACCAATCCATCGCTGGGCACACACTCACTCACACAAACACACTCTATAGGGGGTAATTTGGAGAATTCAATTAACTTGATCCATATTTTTGGACTGTGGGAGGAAACCGGAGAACCCGGAGGAAACCCACGCGAACACGGGGAGAACATGGAAACTCCACCCAGATGGGGATTCGAACCGGGAATCCCTAGTGCTGAGAGGCGAACGTGCTAACCACTAAGCCACCGTGCCGCCAGTTTACATATAATCCCATATAAATATTTTCATCTACATTTGGCACACAGCATCAACAGTTCCTCATATGGCACACACACCTATTCAATACTCATGCTAAACAACAAAAATAAACCAGAAAAAGGTGCTTTTTTAATCAGGTTCACATCTTGCACGCAACAACCTGTGGCAACCGATGCCACATGCTGCCACAAACACAAAAGTATAAAAAACCAGCATAATAACAAGCTGTGCACATGCAATAACCCAGTACTAAGAGATCACTTAAATGTCAAAATTCAAAATCTACCTTTTAAACATAGTTAAATGTTAGCATTACACATTCTTAGTTCATCATCCTTTGTGCAACCGTCTTTGATGAAGAATGAGTTACTGCAGTAGACAAATATTAAAAAGAAGTATTCCAGTCGATTGGTCTCAAAGGTCATTATCCTAAACACACACACACACACACACACACACACACACACACACACACACACTATTAACCACACATTTTTATTATCAAACTTTGAGGGGACATTATATAGATTTTAATTTTATAAAGATTTACTTTATTAATAATTGCATAGCCTATCCCTTACCCTGAATGTAACACATATTTTTACCTGACATTTGCATGGTTAATGTACAATTCACTGGTCCCCACTATGTGAGTATGTAACCAGGTCCCCATAATATAATACATACCTGATATACACTCACACACAGTTTGTGTGTGCATGGTCATAAAGAATTGCCTGAGGGACATAGTGGACACTCAGTCAGCAGTGGCCGCCAACCTCAAGAGAACTAGTGGCTTGTGCAGCCTGTGGCACTTCTGCTAGATTGAGTAAATGTTACACTCTGTTGGTCACATTATTGGTGCTTGTGGCAATAGAAAATTAAAGTGTCTATTATTCTGCTCACCTCATCTTCGTCCGCTACTTCACTTTCTTTTAAGCATTATTTTTAACTGCTGTGTAAAACTTAACTCATCAATATGCCGACATCTTGAAAAGTTGCAAAGTGAAGAGAAGACAGATTGTGCGTGGCATTCAAGGGGTGGCAGAGTCGTGATATTTGTTAAGTGTGTGTATGTGTTTCCCAGTCCACAGACTGACAGATGACCACTTCAAATGCTGCCATGCCATCTGAAAAATTAACTGCTTAGAATGATAGTCCCATGCCATTTGTCTCTGTTGGACAGATTTGAATATTCATATTTCAAAGAGCAGCATGGGCTCTTTCAAAACTTTCAGTTTGTCCATCAAATTTTGTATGAACAATCTGCATATGTAATTAAAATGATGCAATCACACAATTTAGTTACACAATTTATACTTTGGTGGCAGAAAATCATTTTTTATGAAGGGATTCTCATATACATCTATCAGCAAATCTGTCTGAAGTTATATCATAATTAATTAGGCAATTAATATTGTGTGGTGATCAATTTAGTTTCTTTTGCAAATGTCAAATGATGAGATTAGGCTTAGTCATGTCCATACAGATCAATACCTGGACACAGGCTTATAATGTAATATTTATTGAATTTTAATATGTTCAGTTTTGTTGATATTTGATTTTTGCCTATTCTAGTTATGAGTGAACTATTTTAGGTAATTGGTTAATACAAAGTTAATTAGTATATATATTATAACGATAAACCATGTAAACAAACAAATATATGAAAACCTTTTGTGATTTGAGTTAATGCAAAATATATTTATTTGCTTACAATTGGTTTAATCAGTGGTTCTCAAACCATGGTAGGTGTACTATATGAAACACTTCAGGTGATGCACTAGATCACTTAAAAAAGGAAAATAACAAAAATGGCTTTTATTTTATTTGTATAGTACAAATTATTGACAAAAGCTCGACATTATTTGTGTACAAGTATTATTATTATTATCCATCCATCCATCCATCCATCCATCCATCCATCCATCCATCCATCCATTATCTTCCGCTTGTCCGGGGTTCGGGTCGCGGGGGCAGTAACCGAATAAGGGAGACCCAGACATTCCTCGCCCCAGCCTCCACCAGCTCGAATGGGGGAACCCCGAGGCGTTCCTAGACCAGCTGAGAGATATAATCCCTCCAGCGTGTCCTGGGTCTTCCCCGGGTTCTCCTTCCAGCTGGACTTGCCTGGAACACCTCCCTAGGAGTGCGCCCAGGAGGCAACTGGCTCCTTTCGATGCGGAAGAGTAGCGGCTCCACTCCGAGTCTCTCCCGGATGACCGAGCTTCTCACCCTATCTCTAAGGGAGAGCCCAGCCACCCTGCGGAGAAAACCCATTTCGGCCGCTTGTATTCGCGATCTTGCTCTTTCGGTCATTACCCAAAGCTCATGACCATAGGTGAGGGTCGGAACGTAGATTGACTGGTAAATCGAGAGCCTTGCCTTGTGGCTTAGCTCCTTCTTCACCACAACAGACCAGTATACGGTCTGCATCACTGCTGACCCCGCGCTGATCCATCTGTCAATCTCACGCTCCATCTTCCCATCACTCATGAACAAGACCCCGAGATACTTAAACTCCTCCACTTGAGGCAAGATCTGATCCCTGACCCAAAGAGGACTCTCTACTCTTTTCCGACTGAGAACCATTGCCTCAGATTTGGAGGTGCTAATTTTCATCCCGGCCGCTTCACACTCGGCTGCAAACCGATCCAGTAAGAGTTGAAGTTCACAGCCTGATGATGCTAACAGGACCACATCGTCTGCAAACAGCAGCGACGTGATCCTCAGATCACCAAACCGGACACCCTCCATCCCCTGGCTGTGCCTAGAAATTGAAAAAATGAAAAAACTGGTGACAAAGGACAGCCCTAACGGAGTCCAACCCTCACTAGAAACCAGTCCGACTTACTGCCGGCCATGCGAACCAAGCTCCTGCTTCTCAAATACAGGGACTGAATGGCCCGTAGTAAGGAGCCATGTACCCCATACTCACGAAGCACCTCCCACAAAATACCCCGAGGGACACAGTCGAAAGCCTTCTCCAGATCTACAAAGCACATGTAGACTGGTTGGGCAAACTCCCATGAGAGAGTGAAGAGCTGGTCCAGTGTTCCACAACCAGGACGAAGACCACAGTGCTCCTCCTGGCTTCGAGGTTCGACTATCAGTCGGACTCTCTTCTCCAGTACCCCTGCATAGACTCTGCCGGGGAGGCTGAGGAGTGTAATTCCCCTGTAATTGAAACACACCCTCCGGTCCATCTTTTTAAAAAGAGGCACCACCACCCCCGTCTGCCAGTCCAGAGGCACTGCCCACGATGACCATGCAATGTTGAAGAGGCTGCCCCACAACATCCAGAACTCCGGGCGGATCTCATCCACCCCAGTAACCCTGCCACCAAGGAGCCCTCTGACTACCTTAGCGACTTCAGCCACAGGGATGGACAAGCCTCCTCCCGGGTCCTCTGAATCTGCCTTCTCTCTGGAGGGCATATTGGTCGGATTGAGAAGATCCTTGAAGTATTCCTTCCACCGCCTAATGACGTCCCCAGTTGAAGTCAACAGTGCACCCCCTCCACTATATACTGTGTTGGTGGCACACTGCTTTCCCCTCCTGAGTCGCCTGACCGTTTGCCAGAATCTTCTAGGAGCCGACCGAAAGTCACTTTCCAAGGTCTCACCGAAGTCCTCCCACACCCTGGTTTTTGCCTCCGCGACGCACGAAGCCGCAAATCGCTTGGCCTGTCGGTGACCGGTCAGCTGACCCATCGGCTGCTTCTGGAGTCCCACAAGCCAACCATGCCTGATAGGACTCCTTCTTCAGCTTGACAGCATCCCTTACACGTGGTGACCACCACTGCGTTTGAGGGTTACCGCCACGACAGGCACCAACTACCTTTCGACCACAGTTCCTGTCCGCCGCCTCAACAATGGAGGAACGGAACATGGCCCATTCAGGCTCAATGTCCCCCACCTCCCCCGGAATGTGGTTGAAGCTCTGACGGAGGTGAGATTTGAACATACGTCTGAAAGTGGGAAATGGGAAAGTACCCGACCACCAGACGCTCGCTATTATTATTAATCATTCTTCTTTTTCTTCCTCCTCTACTTCTTTTTCCTCTATTTTTCTTCTATTTCTTTTCTTCTTCTCTTTCTTCTTCTTCTTCTTCTTCTTCTTCTTCTTATTATTATTATTATTATTATTATTATTATTATTATTATTATTATTATGTAAATCTATTATTGACTACCATTTTTATATGATATGCAGTACATAAGGTCCAAAAATAAATGTTTTTTTGAAATTCAACATTATTGCTTTTAAATAAAAATTCAGTAAATACCTAGTCCTTTAAAGGTTGTGCAGTTTTTGATGCCCTTCATGGCTTCATACTTTTATGAGAAAGGCTATTCAGCCCTGACTTTAATAAATAGCAGGTCCTGCAGGAAGACTCAAGAGACACGCAAAATTTTTCCAAGCTCTGGTTCCATGTTTATTAACACCACTTTTCAGTGCCCTTTTTAAATTTAAAACAGGGTAAAAACTAACAAAATGGTTACTTGTATTTTCTCGGTTCAGGTATAAAATCAAGTACGAACTTTGAAACTAAACCATACTTTCACATATTATTTTACTGTTGTAATATTAATTGTCATTAAGTGTTTTACAACAGTTCTCATTTCAAGTTAAAATAATTGCTGTAAAAAAATACACAAATGAAAAACACAAAATAGTTTAAAACATAAATGTGTTGAAACATGTTTTATCCAAAAGAGAAAAATGAGTTGTTTACAAAGAACACACATATATTTTCATTCATTCATTCATTATCTCCCGCTTATCCTCTATTAGGGTCGCGGTGGGGTTCCCCATGCCCATCCAGGGGAGAACGTCTCGGGCACTGGGCAGATAGACCCAGGACAGGGAGCCAATCCATCGCTGGGCACGCACTCACTTACACAGACACACTCTAAACGGGGCAATTTTGAGAATTCAATTAACTTGATCCATGTTTTTGGACTGTGGGAGGAAACCGGAGAACCCGGAGGAAACCCACGCGGACACGGGGAGAACATGGAAACTCCACCCAGATGGGGATTCGAACCGGGAATCCCTAGCGCTGAGAGGCGAACGTGCTAACCACTAAGCCACCGTGCCGCCCACATATATTTTGTTTTATATAAATAATTTTATTCACTTCATCCATTATCTTCCGCTTTATCCTCTATTAGGGTCGCGGTGGGGTTCCCCATACCCAGGGGAGTATGGGTATGGGGAGAACATTTCGGGCACTGGGCAGATACACCCAGGACAGGGCCAATACACAGATACACCCAATCCATCGCTGGGCACACCCTCACTCACACAGACACGCACACAAATACACTCTATATGGGGCAATTTTGGAGAACTCGATTGACTTGATCCATGTTTTTTTTGGACTGTGGGAGGAAACCGGAGAACCCGGAGGAAACCCACACGGACATGGGGAGAACATGGAAACTCCACCCAGATGGGGATTTGAACCAGGAATCCCTAGTGCTGAGAGGCAAACGTGCTAACCACTAAGCCACAGTGCCGCCCTATAAATAATTTTATATTATTCAAAAAAATATATATGTTTATGCTGACTTATTTCCTTACTGATATAAATTACTTGTATTTTTAAAGCAAGCACATTTTTTGAAAATTGCAACTAAACCTCTAACGTAAACATTATTATACGTAAAATGTATGTGTTTTTGTCCAATTATAAATTGTTGAATAAAAAGCAAATTAATAATTTATAATTTTGAATATATGATGGCAAAATTGTCATGGTCGTGCAGTAATAAGTTTTCTCTTCTTGCAACTACTCAGTTAGTTTCACAGGTAAACATCACAATGTCCATTCTGTGTGCTGTTTGCATTTCTTCTATAGTCCAAACCTGCTTGTAGGTTAATTTGTTCAACCTTTAACTCTGGGAGGACTATATGCCATGGTTAAAACTTCAACATTAGGTGCATTCTTAAGCTATTTTCTTAATTTGTCCCATGAGAAACCCAGCTATTGTGCCACACTGACATTTTTTTGACATCGGTAGATGTGGTACACCCTATTTCACATTAATCATACAAGACTGATTATAAATTTGTGATATAGAATATCAGTGTTGTTTTTACAGAAATGTAAACGGTTTCAAAGCAGCTGCCTATTCTAACTGTAATGCCATAGCTCTGGGTAGATGTAAGACGAGAGTGATGTCACTGTTAAGGTCAATGTTCGTTAACTGTTTGAAGAAAGTTTACTGATTTCATCTTTGCTGTCTCATTTCATTAGTAAGTGATTTGGAGATGATACATTGCTAAATGTGAATGTATGAGTAAGCATGCTTGTGTGTTCGCATTTGCATTCAAGTATGAACCGGCTTCAGCTTTTATGTGACATTGATCAGGGTAATCAGGTAGAACTTGAATGAATGAATTGTTTAATGGATCGGTGTACAAAAAGATGATTATTCCTCAAAATCTGATTATGAAATAAAAATCTATAATAGTTCCATGCTCTCTAAGAGAGAATCATTGCCTTTCATGATAACTGATGCTGGAATTTGTTAAATTAAGTGGCTTAGGAATTTAACTTTTTTACCTTACATTCGTCCATAAAATCCATAAAAAATGAATCCATAAAAAGCTTACAAAATGGGTTAGTCAAGTGCTAAATCATATAATCACAGACAATGTTTTGTTGTAACAACTTACGACTAAACTGCAGAAGCAGAAACACATGCTCATTAGAGAATTTTTTAATTGGATTTCTAGGTTTGCTAAGCAAATGTACAGAAAAACAAGATGAAGAAGCACTGCAAGAAGGGCAGGCTTCACAATTAACAATTTAACAGATATAGCCTCTAAGGACACCCAAGCTGAATTAAAATATGATTATTATAATTATAAAATAAAATATGTCCGAGACAGAGATAAAATTGTTGATTTAGAAAACCAAAGCAGAAATAAACCATGTCTCAGACTCACAGAGTTGTGTGAGCCATACATTTATTGGGACACAATACATTTTAAACAAATGACACCAACTTGTCATGTGTATACACATACAAAACACATCATACAAAACATGCAAAACGTGGTCAGTTTTCAGTATTGCATTTTTCTGTAAAAGTATGTGGGAGGTGTTCTTGCTAAGTGAAGTATCAGACCTTCTGTCAATAGACTACAATAAACCAAACAGGAGCAGGAAGGGTGAATAATTGTAGCTATGCCTATATGTCTATAAATATATAATGCAATATCTTAAGTGTTTTTCTTTGAAAACCTGCACAAATTCACTTTAAATATCAGTTTTTGGTTTCAGGCTTTTTTTGTGAGAATAATTTGCTCTGATGTTTGAAGCTGGGTTATAATAAACTACAGAGTTCTGATTTGAAAACACCAATTTATTAAAGACTAAATAATTGACCTCCTCACTGCATCAGTGTCACTGCAGAACTGACAATAAGCAATACACCACCCAAATTATACGTACATGTTCTGTGATGGTCTTGGCCAGTAGAGAACAGAAAACCAACAGGGGACTAACAAAAAAATAGAAAACAGATCAACTACAGTCTGTAATTGTAAACTACAAAGTCCAACGAGAAAATAGACAACTGAGCAACAAGAGGGGAAATTTTCAAATCATACTGTATATACAATATATAAATAATATATGTAAACTTTTTTAAATTCATTCATTAATTCAAACATTCATTTATAATTATCAGTTATTGTTTTGACTTTTTTGATCTGTGCTCTACTGTAGATGGGTAAACAGAACTGCAATAGTGACCATCTGCCTACTATAGATGTGGTTATTTATGAGAGTAAATTTTCCTGAGTTTTTCTTTATTCCATTTTATCTGTTTCTTCTCTATGCTAGCTCTAAGGGATGATTTCCGGCAAGCCCCGAGTGATGTGGTGGTTGCTGCAGGCGAGCCTGCTGTGCTGGAGTGTATTCCACCACGAGGTCATCCAGAACCCAGCATCTCTTGGAAAAGGAACAATGTCCGAGTAAGCGACAAAGACAGCAGGATCTCGGTGAGTCTTCAGTGACCCACTGATTAGAACCTAGGGAATTACTGAATAGGAAGGGTAAGAAGGCTGTAATCAGAGAGCACTGATTGCCAAGTGCTTATTAGAGCATGACCCTGATCAGGCATGACATCATCAGTCGTCTTTCCTAGGAATTGAGAATACATGTACATCAGCTTGTGAAGGATTTACTTTTGCTGTAATTTGAATTTTCTTAGCAAATGCCTGTGGACTGGTGTTATTGTCATTATAGCTTTAAACATGACACACATATTGGGAACCAATTTGCTTTGAGAAGACAAAGCATTGATTGCTATGTCCCTGAGATATTTCTCATTTCATGGTGTGGCGAGAAAATGTTGCTGTCCTCAAGCAACAGAAGTGTGATTGCTTTGTGTTGTTACAGATGCGCAGTGGCAAGCTGATGATCTCTCACACCCAGAAGAGTGATGCAGGCATGTACGTGTGCGTGGGCTCCAACATGGTGGGAGAACGGGACAGTGATCCAGCAGAGCTGGTTGTTTTCGGTAGTATTTTTTTTATTGATGCTCATGTAGAATGTGAAATGAAGGTCAGTATATGACTGGACTTATGTTTGTGTGGGCAGAGAGACCAGTGTTCATTCGCAGGCCAGTGAATCAAATTGTGCTGGCACAGGAGATGGTGGACTTCCTGTGTGAGGTACATGGAGATCCAGCTCCCACTATCCGCTGGCGTCGTGAGGGAGGAGAGTTGCCACGTGCCAGGTCAGAAACAAAAGATAAGTCTGTAATTTAGAAATGAATCCTCATCCCAGGTGCAAGAGCTTATTTTAATGACTGTTTCGTTGACCTAGAAAAGCTGAAAATATTTAATGGTCATGTCAGCAGTCTTTTTCCTTAAGTGCTAGAGTAAACTGGCTTCAAAATCAGAGATATGTGCTTGACAAGCCTGTAAAGATTTGTTTTCTGCCAAAGTGTATGGGATATCATAAAAAGGAGAATTAGACAAGAATATGACCACATATTTTTAAGCAAGTTTTGGGTTCAACGTAAACTGAATGCTCTAAATTGCCTAAATAGTGTGTATTTGTGTGTGAGCCTGTGTGAATGAGTGTGCCCAGCGATATATTGGCACAGTGTCCTGGGTGTATCTGCCCAGCGCCCAAAACGTTCTCCCCTGAATGGGCAATAAAGAACCCCCCCATGACCCAAATATAGGATAAAGCGGAAAATAATAAATAAATGTGCTTTCATTTTGTAGCAAGAACCTATAGCATTCTCTTCTAAGCTTGTGCAAACAAGGTCCATGTTGTATAAAGTTTAGACCACATCTGTGAGGTATTTTTTTTTATAGTCCTCATATTGGTGGAATGCTAGTGGATGAAATAAGTAAATGAGATTACTGGAGGTCTGAATGTGTTTATCAGACTGTCTTCCCTGTGATGAGCTGGCCATCTATCTAAGGTGTTTATCAGATTTTCACCATATGAGCATGGAAATAGGCTCTCACACACCTGTGACACTGAGCAGGATTAGTAGAATATAAATAAATGAATAAAAGTAAGTAAAAACAAAATAAAATGTGGGACACATGTATTTCATGCACCAGTTTACGATTTATTTATCTTTGCGATATACAATGAAAGTAGATACACTGGAGGCACTAGGTGTATGTCTATGTATGTTAACATTTAAAAGGCTGCATCAAATAAGGTAATAACCAACTTCATATAAATACAAACTGTTGGCTGGTGAAGCTGCCATCATAACATTCACTCCTCTCACTGCACACAGACGAGATTAAGTGGTGGCTGCTGTTTACATTTACTTAATCTGCTTTCCTGCCCCTACCTCACATTTATAAACTCAGCGCAATTATGCCTTCAGTTAAATAAATGTATAATAATAAAAATTTAATGCATTAATAAATTTTTTTATTATGTATTTATTATTCAGTTTTATTATGTAATTGTGGATAAATGGACCAGTGGTGATGATAGACATACAGGTCTATATATAAAATATGGTTTAAAAACCTACATTAACTACGAAAGGCTATATTGCTACTGAAACTGTTACAGAAAATAATTCAGTTTTATGTTTAGAAGAAGTAAAATAAGTTAGTAGTCTACATAAAATATTAAAATGTAATGTGTAATAATATAGAATAATATAAAATATATTCAAATAAAAAGAAAATCAGAAATTCAAATAACCCCAGAGAATAACAGTGGCCTGCTTTAGAAAAACACCATTATTGTCAGAAACATCACAATAAGTATGTGTAAGACCAAAGATTAATGAAGTCAAACCTAATCAGTCTAATGTAAAACAGTCTGAGCTTCTTTTGCGATAGTGAGACTGGTTGTAGAGACTGATGTCTATGAGAAAGAATGACCTCACATGCACTGCTTTGGCACAGTACTCCTTGGCACATTGCCCTGTTCCTTTTTGGTAGAATGTAGAGGGTTGGTGGCATGGTCTATAAACATTAAATATGTTCAGTTTGAGTTACCCACTTTTGATCTATTAGTGCTGTCACCTCCTGTGACCCCGTGACCTCAATCAGGATAAGTGTATTGAAGAATTCACAGTGCATCTCTGCATGGTTCACTGATGTTCACTGATGGTTTCTATGGCATCATTATTCTGCATACATGTGAAAATTTGTATGAATGCAGAAGATTATATTAATATTTCTGAGAAAAATTAATATTTTTGCTGTCAATCTCCACTGTCATTATGTATGTTAGCAGAACAATTCCAGGCTTTATTCTGCACAAGTTTCAACAGCTTGGATTAATAGACATGACATGTATATGCTCGCCTGCTCTATCTGCAGTCCAGTTCTGTACTCTGTTAAAAAATATTTGATGCAGCATAAAGAGGAGACTCAAACAATGTCGACTACAGCTCAAGTTGCTATACAGCAATAATACGGAAAACTAAAACAATTCGTAACTAAATTCTTTAATAGTAAAATCATATAATTAAAGAAGAGGGTGATGAGTGTGTTCTTTTATAAGTATGTTGAAGAAATCCATTTATACATTTCTTTATATTTAATAAATAGAATACAGTTAGTCATTAGAAAGTATTTTTAGTTCTTTATTTTATGAAATAAAGGTTTAGGTAAATTAACAATTTACATATATCTGTTTTTATTTTGGAAAGGAAAAGGGAAACTGTCTCTTTTCAGGAAATAGGATTCGTATTTATCGGTTCTTTCATGAGTAAACCAGAACTGAATTTCAGTGCAATGGTAAGAAAATTGTCTAATTAGTTCATGTGAAATAAGTAACAATTAAAGTGTGATTTCTTCTTTTAATTTTGGCTGGGAAGATTTGAGATTCGCAGCGACAACAGCCTACGTCTGCTGAATGTGCGAGAAGAAGACGAGGGGACATACACATGCGTGACGGAAAATAGTGTGGGCAGAACTGAGGCTTCAGCCATGCTGCAGGTTCACGGTACACAGCCATGCGTAAAAACACACAAAGACACAAGAGCACTTAGCTACCCTCTAAAATACACCCAGTTTCGAAGTCTGTACTTGTGGGGTCACTCCAGCACACATAAAAAATACATCAGAAGTGAGCATTCAGGGGTTCATGCATATGCTCACCCTTGATTTCCATTAAGCTGATCTGATTATGGCTCTTTCATCCTGTCACATGGCATCAGCTTTATCTGAGTGAACTCAGATGGAAGGAGTATGTTTATATGCTTTTCTTTCCCCATCAAAAACATTAAATGAAGCTTGTGGTGCAGCATATGGATTACTGTGTCTGACTGCCATTAGAGACACTACTGGGGCCAACGAAAAAGAGTATTAGTAGATCATCTTCATCTATACTACATTCTGTGCTTTTTAATGTTGATTAAATTTTGTCTCTTTTGAATGTTAATGTTAATGCCCATGGATATTGTCAACGAAAGACAATATATAGTTGAATTGAAATATTTTTTCTGAAATATACTTTAACCAGCGGCACGGTGGCTTAGTGGTTAGCACGTTCGCCTCTCAGCGCTAGGGATTCCCGGTTCGAATCCCCATCTGGGTGGAGTTTCCATGTTCTCCCCGTGTCTGCGTGGGTTTCCTCCGGGTTCTCCGGTTTCCTCCCACAGTCTAAAAACATGGAACAAGTTAATTGAATTCTCAAAATTGCCCCCTATAGAGTGTGTCTGTGTGAGTGAGTGTGTGCCCAGCGATGGATTGGCGCCCTG
>JAFMOD010000228.1:1272410-1293542 GCA_019802435.1 Corydoras maculifer
TATATATATATATATATATATATATATATATATATATATATATATATATATATATTTATTTATTTATTTTTTTTAGTTTTTATTATTTATTTATTTTATTTATTTTTTTACAGACCCTTTTAATTACTGGTATGGGAAACAAAGTGTTTATTACAAAATATTTATGCTGAACCCTAACTACAAAGTTTAAATAATCATGGAAATGTGGACTCCAGTGTTTACTTGTATTAGACACAATAATAACCATTTAATGTGCCTAAGTCCTGAGGTTTATAAAATGACTGAGCCAGAGATCTTACAGTAGATTAATGTCATTAGCAGAAATTAATCCTCTGCAATGGATCTTGAATATGATGCAATTTATGATGAAATTTTTATAATGCAGCAATGCTATAATACTTAAAATAATAAAATGCTTAACTAGCCCTTTAAGTATTAAATAGGCTTAGTTCAATGTATAGTTTTAGTTGCTCTAATTTACTGTATTTATACAGTAATTACAGTAATTTCGACTTTATTTTGAATAAAAAGGCCATTCACTGTTGAAGCTTTACTGTGCCTCAATGTACAGAGACCACAAAGACATGGTTT
The DNA here is from genome assembly GCA_019802435.1 of Corydoras maculifer. Classification (NCBI taxonomy): domain Eukaryota; kingdom Metazoa; phylum Chordata; class Actinopteri; order Siluriformes; family Callichthyidae; genus Corydoras; species Corydoras maculifer. Next base: position 1,273,002 of record JAFMOD010000228.1, read on the forward strand.
GCAACTTGAATGTGCTAGGATTCTATTGACCTGCATAAAACCCTGACTAAAACTCCACTGAACACCTCAGGGAGAAATTGACATATTCATTGTGATTCAGGACTACTCATAGACATTTTAAATATGAGACTCAAGTTACACAGACTTGCTGTGATGCCTTGTTGAAAGCTTTCCAAATGGAGAGAAAGTGGTTTTGGAGTCGGATACCAACAAGCTCATATAAGTGATGCAATAAAATGAACACATTTATGTATTGTTTTCTAAGCCTTCATTAGAGTCTTGGGGATGATGTGGCTAAACCCAGCGCTTATAGAGTCAAACATTTTGGACAGATTGCCAGTCTTTCTCAGAGTAGACACACAGATAAACACATGCATGTGCACTGCGTGGGGGTGTATGAAGCATCATGCATATTAAATTTGTTTCAATATACAATTACAGTAAGTTGGTCAGTTAAACACCAGAACTGGAACACTGTTTCTCTTTACATTGGTGAATGGCATTTTATTTATTTTCTTTTTCTGCCCTATAAATACAATTTTATGTATGCATGTAAATTCTTTTAAAAAAATTGAAATGTCATTGAACTGTGTGAGCGTTATCTAAATTAAGTGATTATTTATATACTCATTGTGCCTAAAGACATTATGTTAATTGATTTTTTTTTTAAATCAGTTTCATTAATGACCCCTACATTACTCTAAATAAATTAAATACAACTGCTAAAGGTCCACACTTGATGCTGCCCAACCATAATGAACTCAACATTTAGATCTGTTCTTTATTTAATTTAACACCCACTGCTTTAAAACTTTAGTCATATGATAAACATCCATCCATCCATTTTCTTCCCTTTTTTCTTATACTAGGGTTGCTATACCCATCTAGGGGAAAATGTTTTGGGCGCTGGGCAGATACACCCAGAACAGGGCTCCAATCCATTGCTTGTCACACACCAACTCACACAGACACACTTAATAGATGCAATAAAGAGCAGCAAATTTATCTTAATTTATGTTTTTTGGACTGTGGGAAATGTGAGAACTCCTGGGGATCAGGAAACCCACACGGACACGGGAAGAAGTTGGAAACCCAGATTGTTATTCAACTTTGAATCCCCAGTGCTAAGAGGTGAACATTACAATCACTGTGCCGTACATGACTAACATTAGCTCTCTTAAAAAGCTGGCTGTGTGATTCTATATATGGTAGTATGAGTTATTAATATGTTTATTTACGGGTGCTATGCAGACTCCTTTTATATTCTATAGGCCAAGTTACAATGATTCAGATCTATAGATTATTATAGTAAAGCTTACAAAAAGGTTTTCATTCCCTTTTTCAACCATAGTTTACAAGCAATCCAATCAAGGGGTCATTCAGTATCTCCAATTCACCTATCTTTATGTTATTGGCATGTGGGAGCAAACCCACACAGTTAGAAACTTTGTTTGCCCGAACAGGGAATGGAACCCGTTGCTAGTTTGCTCTAAGGTGATTTCATTAAAAGTAATTTAGTATAAAAAAAAACCCTATAGTAAAATTTCCAAATCTGAATTCTCAACCACTGTTTCACACTTCTGACCTCTTGCTGGTTGACTAATAAAAATACTTAACATTTTTTCACAACTACGAAATTCTACTAGTTTATTTTTTTCATGAAGGCATTAAGTGTTCTTTTCATGATATATAAATGTATAATTAAATGATTGGATATGTTTGTTTATGATTTAAAATAGGTAAGAATATCTCTCCTCATATTTAATGAATAATCACTGGAAAATGTAAAGTTTGATAGTAGTTTTTGTTTTCATTTTATTTGTACAGTTTAAAATGAATGTTGTGCTGGCCTCACAGTGGTACAATCTGTGATTGCTATTATCTGATTCATCCCTGCATGATGTCTGAAACATTTGTAATAAGAGACAGATTCTCACTATGAACGGTCCAGTAAAGGACCCAAATTTTTTGTGTATGAAGCCACCCCATTGTTCCATGTTGTTTAAAATGTGGCCTGTCACTAATAGCATACATAAAAATCAGAAAAAAAAGTTTATGGCTGCAGGTCTAAATGTCTGTCTGAAATACCAGTATTAGCCATTTTAGACATTCCCTCTATTGCAAATTATTTAAAGTTTAAAATTTATTTTATGTAAACTTTCAGACAAAAGGTACACTAAGAGTAAATTTTTACTCTTACTACTGGACAAGCACAAAGACCTCATTAAGCGTGTGCACCAACACAAAATAAAAAAAAAAAAAAAAAGGGTGCTTACCGATATGTCGAGACACTGTGGGGAAACCCTCCATAAGCTCAAAGCATCGATAGCCATGTGCATTAAAATACATGTAATAGGGACATGGTATAGATGATAACAGCTCTCCAAATAACAGAACGTATAACAGTGCTCCAGCTTCAAACTGAAGAACAATGAGCTTTTAAACAGCTTGACACTGGAACTAATTATTGGTTTGAAAATGCATTCGCAGGTGTAGCGAATCATGAAAGCATCTAAGCCTTTCAATGCCACAATGCTCCAAACTGCTTGACTAGAAGTAAAAATGTAAGATAAAATGTTTTATCTTAAACCACTCAGACTATACTCTATATTCAATTATTTTATTATTTATGTAAACAATAACCACTGTTTTAAAATCTTTCATATTATATTATGTGTTTCGTGCATTTTGTATGAAAACTTTATAATAGGCGGCGCGGTGGCTTAGTGGTTAGCACGTTCGCCTCTCAGCACTAGGGATTCCCGGTTCGAATCCCCATCTGGGTGGAGTTTCCATGTTCTCCCCGTGTCCGCGTGGGTTTCCTCTGGGTTCTCCGGTTTCCTCCCACAGTCCAAAAACATGGATCAAGTCAATTAAGTTCTCCAAATTACCCCAAATAGAGTGTGTTTGTGTGCGTGTCTGTGTGGGTGAGTGTGTGCCCAGCAATGGATTGGCGCCCTGTCCTGGGTGTATCTGCCCAGCACCCGAGACATTTTCCCCTGGATGGGCATGGGGAACCCCACCGTAACCCTAATATAGGATGAAGTGGAAGATAATGAATTAATGAACTTTATAATAAACTAATGGTTGCCTATTTATATTTTTAATTATTCACATTTTTAGTAACAATATCCAGTCTCACAACTCAACAGCATAATTACCAATACAGTTTGAGTTACTGAAATCTATTTAGGCTTTACAGCTACTTTGTTATGAATACATTCAAAAAGGTGGTCACCACTGTTTGAGATCCTCAGAAATTGTATAACAGTATTTGGAAGCATTTTCTCAAAAATAACTATAAAAGATGCAGCACGGTGGCTTAGTGGTTAGCACATTCGCCTCTCAGCGCTAGGGATTCCCGGTTCGAATCCCCATCTGGGTGGAGTTTCCATGTTCTCCCCGTGTCTGCGTGGGTTTCCTCCGGGTTCTCCGGTTTCCTCCCAGAGTCCAAAAACATGGATCAAGTTAATTGAATACTCAAAATTGCCCAATTTAGAGTGTGTCTGTGTGAGTGAGTGTGTGCCCAGCGATGGATTGGCGCCCTGTCCTGGGTCAATCTGCCCAGCGCCCGAGACGTTCTCCCCTGGATGGGCATGGGGAACCCCACCGCGACCCTAATAGAGGATAAGCGGAAGATAATGAATGAATGAATGAATGAATAACTATAAAAGATGTGTCTCTGACTATGTTTATTATGCAATGTTTTTTTTATTTCCATACTGTGTTATCCAGTAATAAAGAGAACAGCCTTAGGGACAGGTGTATTTAATGTTACCAAGGCACATTAAGGAAACTTTACCATCTGTGCAAAATTGTATGGCCAGATTTGTCCAGCAGCTTCTAAACAAGTCTGTCTATGTGAAATAAATCACAATAAACTACCTTAACTTGACATCCTCTGTGGGGACATTTGATCTGAATACAATAGCTCAAGTATTTAGAGGTTGTTCTGTAAAATAAGTTTAGTGTGAATGCACATACTTGAAGTTGTCAAAGATGCATATTTATACCATCTGTGAACAGATTGCCTTTTAATGATTTATTAGAGGCCATTCTAAAATTTCACATATATTAGATTAGGGCAAAATACAACCAAAAATATTCTAAACCATCTAATCTTTTTATATTTTAGAATTTACTATAAATTTTACTACACAATTTATAGATGACCAATCAAATATATATTGATAAATATATATAAGCAGACTAAGGTAAAAAAAAGACAGAATTAGATCAAATCAGCAGTTTCTCTGCAAACAGAGTATGATAAGTAAGAGAATCCTGATAGTCATAGATCTGTGACCTTAGTGTGATCTCTTATACTCAGAAAAAAAATATGAGATGACTTGTTGTTTTGCTTGGGAAAAACTTATATTGCATCAATTTAATCTCACTGCTGTCTAGGAGAATCTGCAGAGGTATTAAGATTGCTTTTCTGTTTTTTTTTTGATGTACCTATTCAGGAATAATATAAAATATGTTATTCAGATGACTAGTGATCCAAAGCATACCCCAGTATTGTTTTTGTTGCCATCAGGAAATCAACATAGTAGAAGAAGGCATCCAAACATGATGCTTTTTTATTCAGTAACAGGCCACTTTATTAGGTACATGTTCTCGTTCCTTGACTTTTTACGCCATTACACACATTTGTCCTGTTGCTTCACCTTGTAGTCTGACAGACAGTAGCTCATTAGGTGCACGCACAGTTTGTGTTAGTCATCTGTGCTTACAGTTTGTCCATAACCTTGGCCTTTCAATTGACATGCAGCTAAAACTGTATTTACTACAATGATCTTTTCCTGTAAATTAATTATTTATTAAAATATTAAAATATCAGCACATTTATGCATGAGCAGGCTATTTACCTGATGAGTTCAAGCCCTCATCATCTCAACCACTGCAATGCATTGCTTGCTGGTCCCATCTTGTCCCCCATCTTGTTAGCCTCTGTAGCTAATTCAGAACTATGTACTGTGGTGGTATGAGGTTTAGGGTTTCATTGTAATTGATACCAACAAAGTATGTAAATAAATAAATAAACTAAATTCTGTAGTTGTAGATCTACAAAATACATCTGTATGGTAAGAGAAACTGATAAAATGGGCAATGATTATGATAACAAGAATGTGTACTAAATACAATAGTCAGTGAATATATGTCAAGAGACATACAGTATGTGACAGTAAATACAGAAATAAATAAAACAATTTATCAATGAGGGGCGGCACGGTGGCTTAGTGGTTAGCACGTTCGCCTCTCAGCGCTAGGGATTCCCGGTTCGAATCCCCATCTGGGTGGAGTTTCCATGTTCTCCCCGTGTCTGCGTGGGTTTCCTCCGGGTTCTCCGGTTTCCTCCCACAGTCCAAAAACATGGATCAAGTTAATTGAATAATCAAAAAATTGCCCCGTTTAGAGTATGTCTGTGTGAGTGAGTGTGTGCCCAGCGATGGATTGGCTGTCCTGGGTCTATCTGCCCAGCGCCCGAGACGTTCTCCCCTGGATGGGCATGGGGAACCCCACCGCGACCCTAATAGAGGATAAGCAGAAGATAATGAATGAATGAATGAATTTATCAATGAAGTTCCTAATAATTGAAAGTGATAATTTACAAAGAGGGCTCCATCTTATTATTATGCTAACATCATGTCAGTTGTCACTCATATGGACTTGGGGGATATTGATTTGAAACATTTGAATTGCAGTAGGTTAATGGAGAAAATCTAAGAATAAGCAAATCAGAAAATCCAACCTGAAAACAGAGACTGATTATATTGTTAGTCCCAATGGAATGGGAAGTAGAACTTGAAACAGGAGAACAGTTTTTCGAATGTAAAAGCTGATGATATGGCATTTTTAATGATTGATTATGGGAACATGTGGCTTAGTGGATTTTTTTCGGACTACTGACCAAAAGGTTAAAGGTTCGAGTCATACTCCTGGTAATGGGCCCTGAATTATGTCTATACCTCTGCAAGTCAATGAACAAAAGCATTAGCTAAACCATGTAAATAAACAATAAATTTATTTTAAAAACTTGCTTTGAAACCTACCTGCATGCTTGTGTTTAGGTGTTGCTGTTTCCAGGGCAGCCTCCTTCTCAGTCTGGACGCCACTCAGTGTCTATGAGTGGTGAACTGATCATCACAGATGTCCGTAATGAAGACTCTGGCTACTATGTATGCCAAGCCATTAGTGTGGCAGGCAGTACAATCTCCAAAGCTCTGTTGAAGGTGAACACTGGTAAGCACAAATATTTTTTTCTGTAGAAAAGCTGAAAAAACCCTATTGTGTTATGATATTTTGTTTCTCAAAAGAGTATTCCGTTTCCCTTATGGCTTAATAATCTTAAAACTTAATCTTTTAAACAACCTAATGTAGCTAGTGTATTTCAAATAAGTGTAAATAGTAAATAAAATAAATAGTATCTCCTATACATCTATACATTTTTTATTTGAGTGAATATAACTATTAGTACTTACATTTCTGTATATTTGTATTATATGTACATTATGTACAAGACTGTACTTTAGTACACACACATTAGTCACAATATTGGAATATACTGGGGAAGGATATATCAGCAGAGTCAATATTTTTTAACAGGCATTGATCCAATGGTCACTTACACTTCACTGCAGTGTATATAAATGGGTGTTGTGTTTAAAACAGAGATGCATTTGATCACTTTGCTAATGTGGATATGACTTTCCTTCAAAACATAATGAATACTCAGCAATATGTGGTAGTGGTCTTTCAATCTTTTGCTCTTGTAGTTTGTTGTGTCTATTTTTTGAACTGTCTTTTACAATATTTAATTCAGAAATAGCTTCCTCATTATTTAAATTGTCTTATTTCTCTTGCAGGTTTTGTAAACCAGGTTCCTCCAGTCATCCACAGAGGCCCTGTGAACCAAACACTAGCTCAGGGCTCTATTGCCCTGCTGCATTGCCAGGTTACTGGCAACCCACTCCCCAGTGTCAGGTGGGAAAAAGATGGGCAAAGTGTTACGGCAGATGGTGTGCACATCACCTTGATAGAAAACGGCACTTTACACATCAGTGAACTGCAGGTATTTAATTGGCATTTATGTTTCAAACCCACAATTGATGGATTTTGAATTAAAGCAGTCTTTGCAGATATGCTTCATGTTGGTCTTTTTTGTTGGCGTGACACATTTACAAAATTTCTTTCTAAAACACCCTGTTTCCAATTACTCTTTTAACTATTATGTGTTAAACTGACAATGTTGCTCTTTATCATTTTGCGTTTCATAAAAAGTACAAAAATCATTGTTCAACTGCCTTAGTAATATGGTTATTTTGTGTTGTGTTATGCAGCTTGTATATGTTCATTAGATTTCTTCTTCAGTGTTCTCTGTGTTTGTGAGAAATCCCTGCTTAAAACCCCACTTATTTGCATTAAATGCTCCATTTCTGTTCTACGGTTATACATTATATATCCGAGACATAAATATTCAATCATCATAGGTTTTGTGCTCTACATAAAGATAATTAATTAACATGTTTAAAGCAAATGACAGTCATGTGAACTAAGCTTGGCAAATTTTAATGCTGTTAAAATATTTACTGAAGTTTACATCCTGCAAAAAAGTGACTTATACAAACATATGTCTTATTTTGTTTCAAGCAAGTTATATTCAAAAGAATGAAATGTTAATCAAAATTTGCAGAAAATAGTCACATCTGAAGTTGATGTGTTAACATAGTGGCACTCAGAAAACAATAAACGTCTAATTATGTGAATTAAATCAAACCTTTGCATAAGATTGCATATTGTTTAAGATTGTATATTGTAGTTTTACTTAAAACTAGATTTGAATTTTTTGAAGATTAAGCAAAAAATCTTTTGAAGATTTTTGAAACTACAATGAGGGCTTGAAATCCTGTGCCCATGAAGCTGATGAAATGCAGAGAAGATGGCAGTTAAAGTTGCCCTGATGCTCCAGAGATTCTGTGAACTGTGAGCTGAAATATCAGCAGCAACTGCACTGGAGACATCACTTAGCCGCGCCCCCTAATCCTGATTGGATGTTGGGTGTGTGTGAGTTAGTGTGCCTATCTAAGAGAAAGCCAATTTTCCACCTATTTCCACACTCCATCCATCCATCCATTATCTTCTGCTTTATCCTATATTAGGGTCGCAGGGAGGTTCCCCATGCCCATCCAGGGGAGAACGTTTTGGGCCCTGCGGACAAGGCAAGAACATAAAAACTCCACCCAGATTGGGATTCAAACCGGGAATCCCTAGTGCTGAGAGGCGAACGTGCTAACCACTAAGCCACCGTGCCACCCACCATTCATTTCCTATGGGTTTTTTTTTTTTATTGAAACTTTAATTTATTAAAACTATAAATTTCACAAACTCCAAAAATACATAGCACAAGTCACGTCATCATTACCTACCTAGTTCGAATAGAGTCTGTACGTGTAGCGGTTTTTAGGCAGTTTTAATCGCACAAATTCAATTTAAGAAGAATAATAAGAATATCAAGAATAACAATAGAGGCCCTCTAACTTAAATTAAACTAAAGTCATTTTTTGTGATAGATTGTTTTTGTTTCTTTTGCTAATGAATGAGAGTATACATAAGTCTTCTTAAGTACAAATAAAATAAGCTTTGTCAGGAATGTTGCTATCATTTATTTCCTTTCTTTGTGCCTCATTTTCATTCAGGGAGTTGAAACAAATGCCTATAACACACTTTAAGTTATTAATAATTAACCACCTCATTTGAAAACATACATCCCCACATTTTTGATGTGTTTTTCTTTTTCACCTGCTGTTTGCTTAAACATTGGATGGGCTGAGTAATTAATTTAGTCTGTAGGTGATTTATGGTCTTTGGGATTCTAATTAGGAACTGCCAGGTGAAGAAATACTTTTAGCTTTGTTCTTGCAATAAGACTCCGTCACAGTGGTGAACAATTTAAAGAGCCTATTGCATGCTCAATACATCAACAGAGTAAAGCAAATCTGTTAGCCGTGATAGTGTAGAACATAGGAGATTCATTACCTTATCAAATACAGGGAAATGGAAAGAGATATCTTTTAAAACAGTGAACTGAAATGTTTTATTCACATTATACTGACAAAGTTTTTAAACTCCAGCAGCCTTATTACACACTAAAACATGATTAATAATCAACAATGTTCTTACAGGTTACTCTTATTCATATAAGTCCTTTTAACAGTGTGGCAGCAGTGGAGAACAGTCCTCCTCTTTATGCTGTTTTTCCGGTGATCTCTTATCTAATTTGCATTGCTCATTTACTTAAATGTTTGCACTATTTAAAAAAATACCTGAATTTGACTTCAAGTTAAGATTCCAAGTTGTTTGACAGTTCTGTACTTGTACAAAAATATTTGTCAGTTCCTTTGGTGACCTCTAACTTTCAGCAAACAGGACATAGCTGGCCAAATGTCCCATTTGATACGCTCCATTTGGACACAGTGCCGTTAGCAATTATCTCCGTCTGCTTTCATCCATAAAGTAAGATTATTTGGCCTTTTCTGTTGCTAGGAGACTGACTCAGGGATGTACATGTGTGTCGCCTCCAATTCCATGGGCAACGCACGCTGGAGTGGCACAGTCACTGTGAGAGGTAAATGAAGGGAAAAATTAATCATTTGTTCATATAATACCCTCAGATAGAATACTTGTATTTCTGTGGTTTACAATAAATGAATGGATGCAATTTTCAATTACATTTAATAAATATAAAAATAAATGCAAATATAAACTCTTTGTAAAGTGGAGACATGTCTTAAGGGTAAGCGGTCCTAATACATTAAGTTTCATGCAGCTATTAAAATGCAGATCCTAATCCATTAAAGCTTTGTGAGCAGGCTTAATGATTCTTGTTTTTTTGTGATACAGAAACAAGAACATCACTAGTAAGGCTTTCTCAGAGCCTGCAACTTCCGGGTCCTCCTCTGAAACCGATTGTGACAGCCGTGAGTCAGAGCACTGTAACATTGACTTGGCAACCCAATCAGCATGAAGGAGGTGCTGCTGTCACCTCCTACATTATTGAGGCTTTCAGGTAGGAAGTGCTATGCTGTACTTCAGTACTTTCACACTAATTTACACAATTACTTGTGAATTTTTGAAATTTGTTTAATAACACATAAGTGAATCACACAATGGTTAAAGCATTTATTGAAAATAATGAAACAAATTTACTTACTAATGTTACATAACTTATGAAACAAAAACATATCTCATCTAACTATGAGATAGCTAATTCTTTGCAGGAATTGATTTTTTTGCTTTGTTGTAACTTTAGATTTGCTTAATCCAAGCTTAAGTTAGATAAAGAGAAAAAACAAAAGAAAGAATAATTATCTATTTAAAACAAACTTTTTAAATTGTGATCTCTGGGGCTAAGGGCCTTGCTTTTTTGTTGACTCTAATTTAGCGCACCTGATTCAGCACAGATTTTAATTACCAGGAACCTTATTTGCAAAATTAACAGAAAGACCTTAGCAGAGTTGGTACTTTATATTCCATGTGTCATAGTCTTTTTTATATGTATGAACAGCAGGTCTAGAATAGTTACACAATAAATTGCTCGTACCATGGAACTTGACAGTAAAGCAGAAGTCAAAAACAATTTTTTTGGCATTGTATAAATATATTGTCCAGAAATTCTAGTTCTGTGGATTCAACAAGCATTATTATTGCATAATAGATATGATCCTTAAATTGCAGCTACTTTTGGAGAATAAAGCACCAATATTGCAGTGTCTTTTCAACTTCACAGTAAGTGAAAATAAATATTGACCAGTGAAACTTTTGATAAAACCATATTGTCAGTATTGTCACAATGACTTGTTCACAGAATATAATTTTCTCTGCCACTGTTGGTTGCACCTGCAGTTTGAGTTGCAATGTGAAAGCTTAATGGGCCATGTGAAAAATTAACATACTTATAACACAGACAACTCACCTGCGCAGCTATTATATTAAACTACAGTATTTATTAATTATTTGATACACATTGATAGGAATTTTGTCAAACTATAAAATATTAACTGATCCAGTTGGAACAATTTGTTATATGTAAAGTATATGGATTGAAATTACCTTTCACTATCTATATTCATTAAATGTATTACAGTCTGCTATTCATTAGAACTCCCTGGGAAATTCCACTGAGAAACCGATAAAGCCTCAAACCTAACTAACAATGTACAGAAAATCATCAGCATTTCTTTCATCTCTCAGATCTTTCTATTGACCATTTTAAAGTAAGTCTTTGACAATCTTTTTCATTATGAGTCAAAATAATTAATTAGGCCATTTTACCACAACTTGCTTACTGATATCATGTATAGGATTTTCAGCTAGGGCTATATAATATAATTGATATGAATCATACTTTTACATGTAGTCAGGTGCACTTTTGCAAAACCCCCTGTTTTCATCAGAAACATCAGGACATTGCAGATGATTCAAGGAGGGTTTGCATTAGGTTTTTTAAGATGTTCCTGAATTATAGACAAAACAAAAAAAAATAACCTAGGCTAGCAGTACACTCCCAGTGTATCAGCAGGGCTCGGAGCAGAGGCCAAGCCATTATTTAGACTTTGCTCTGACACCTTATTAAGGATGTCTCCTGATTTATAGTGTGGCCTGTTCACCCGTGCGCATGCTGCCTTTTTGCAGACACAGCCAAGCTTATTGGCTCTCTGTGTGTGGTAAGAGTCCAGAACCTTTATGTTGTCCTTCATACTTTATATTTTTTAGCTTTAAAAGTCAGTGATCCCTAAATACCTATTACTCTTAATAGATCATGTCTGGAAAATTCAAGTATTTTCACATATAACCATTGATCAAGTATCAGTAGATTAACAAGTCACACCATGGACAGGGTTTCTCATGTACTGCACTCTTCAGTAGCAACTATCAACAGATATTGCCGCTATTTGTAGTATTTGCAGCTCTTCTGTACAAAGATAACGTCATATATATTTAATGTTTTCATGCATGAATACATAAAAATCTGATATGATACAAGCAATTAACCTTTAAGAATAGTTGTATTAAATGTACTTAAATTTTAGCCTATTGATTTAATATTTTAACAATTTTTGGCATTTTTCAAATAAATGTAAGAAAATGTAAAATAATTTTATATATATTTTTTGATTTGTGGTGCATTTTATAGGTGTCTAAAACATACTTCATAGGGTCCTTGTACTCTAGAAGCATACTCTAATATTTAAACTTATTAGGTTTTTTCTTATTTAATGACCCGCATTGTTTTATTTATTTATTTATTTATTTATTTATTTATTTATTTATTTATCTAAATAGTTGCTGTTGCTATATATTTAGTTGCTATTTATTGGGCTTATTGATATTTTATGACTAATTGTAAAGAGTATTATTGTTAAAATCAGAGCAATGTAGTGCCAGACCATGTATAGTTACGGAGCAAGGTTGGCAGATGCTAAGGCATAAAAGGTGCATAAAATTCACCAACGCTTTTCCAATTCAATACCTGCAAAGTTTTTAACCTCCTTTGGTATTAAGCTCAGCACAAAAGCTGTGCTGGAATTTAAATGGCATGGGTGAGAATTCAAGTCTTATATTATCAAGCACAATGCCAGGCATCATGTTGAATAATTTAAAGCCCTTTGCCACTGGACCTCTGAATCATGCTTCTCTTTCTGGCAGTCTGATTTTGAGTCTGGGTTTGGCAAATACCAAAAGTATTTTATCTGTACAGTTTGGTGAAGTAAGGATATTTTTATGTGTTTTATAAGAGGTGGGCTGGTTGCAGTGAGTGAAATCTAAATGCTAAAGCTGAGACAAGTGTATACTTCAAAAGTTATAGGAGCACGTCAGGAAAGGCTTCGTTTTGCTTCAGCATGACCATGTCCCCATGCACAAAGCAACATCCATAAAGGTAGACTTAGGTGAGTCTGGTCTGAAAAAACTTGAATTGGACCACAAAATGCCCAGACCACAACCCAAGTAACATTCATTCATTCATTTATTATCTTCCGCTTTATCCTATATTAGGGTCGCGGTGGGGTTCCCCATGCCCATCCAGGGGAGAATGTTTCGGGCGCTGGGCAGATACGCCAGGACAGGGCGCCAATTTATCACTGGGCACACAGTCACTCACATAGACATGGACGCATACACACTCTATATGGGGCAATTTGGAGAACTCAATTGACTTAATCCATGTTTTTGGACTGTGGGAGGAAACTGGAGAACCCGGAGGAAACCCACGTAGACACGGGGAGAACATGGAAACTCCACCCAGATGGGGATTCGAACCGGGAATCCCTAGTGCTGAGAGGCGAACGTGCTAACCACTAAGCCACCGTGCCGCCACCTAAGTAACAGCCTTTGAAATTAATCAGAATAGAGATTATAAGCCATGTCCCCTCATCCAACTTGTCCCCTCATCCATTTTTAGAAATTTGTGAAATTTAGAAATTATCTTCTGGATAATAGGCAAACATTTCCACAGAAAAACTCTAGAATCATTGAAGAAAAAAAAAGAGATCACAGAATATTAGAAAGTGTTAAAGCTACAAAGGGGAAACCAACTTAAACTATAATGTCATAAAAGCTGTAGGTCCAATGTTTAGTTGTCCCAATACTTTTGTCCATGTTGTGTATTCTATCAAAAATATTATCATATTGTATCACACCTCATGTAGGATACTGGACATTCTAACATGACTCAAAAATGACAATTTGTCAATATGATGCAAATGCGCCTGACCTTTTCACTGTATTACAAAAGGTCATCTGCTCTGTGTCTGAAATGGCATACTATGCATATTATGCAGCATGGATTTCACACAAATACAGTGTGCATCAAGCATTATGTAAAAAGCACCAACATGCCAGAGATGCCTTATTTGGCCCAATGACACTTTACATGGCATATTTCATCCTAAAATGCCACATGGGCTCATGACATTTAAAACAGACAATAGGAAACTATCATAGGAAACATTGCAGCATTGAACTCTGATCACTAGGTCCTGTAAGATGCATAGAGTCAATTTACTTTTAAAACATTAACGCGAAGTATAGAGAGTGTATGTTTTAGAGGAAATTAATTATGGGTCCAGCAAGGAATTGAATTAGCTGAAGGATATTCCTCAAAGCAAATTGATGAAAAGGCTTATTTAAATAAATTCCTGCATGACAAAAGCTCAATTACGAAGCAAGTTTAGGTGTGACATGTTCTTCCAGTCAGAAATAGGCACAACTGATGATGGGAATTAGAAGCTTATGTGTATGCTCATGGTATCCAAGCAGCATGAGCAGTTAATTAAAGATTAAAATTACCACATCTGTTTTTCACCTCAATGCTTAAAAGTCTGTTGCATTAATGTTTAATTAAAATGTTGTGGTTGCTCACACATTACATTGAACTCAGTTTAGTAACCTATTCATATTTAAAACATTTACATTTATTCTTGTGTATTAAAGACTTTTCTCAGGGGCCAGAAAGTTCTCATTCCTGTTATTCATAATATATATTTTAAATAATGTTTATTTTTTAATCTTTGTTTTAGAATTAAAAAAAAAATTATGCCATTAATTAATAGTTTTTTTATAGAGATTTTGGCTTCTTAAATATTAAACTTTACAATAAGTAAGGCTTCATAGGATTTATTCATGTTAGAATGTCCCTCATTCCTGTTATTCATAATATATATTTTAAATAATGTTTATTTTTTAATCTTTGTTTTAGAATTAAAAAAAAAAATTATGCCATTAATTAATAGTTTTTTATAGAGATTTTGGCTTCTTAAATATTAAACTTTACAATAAGTAAGGCCCCGGCGGCACGGTGGCTTAGTGGTTAGCACATTCGCCTCTCAGCGCTAGGGATTCCCGGTTCGAATCCCCATCTGGGTGGAGTTTCCATGTTCTCCCTGGGGGGGGGGGGGGGGGGGGGGGGGGGGGGGGGGGGGGGGGGGGGGGGGGGGGGGGGGGGGGGGGGGGGGGGGGGGGGGGGGGGGGGGGGGGGGGGGGGGTTCCTCCGGGTTCTCCGGTTTCTTCCCACAGTCCAAAAACATGGATCAAGTTAATTGAATTCTCAAAAATTGCCCAATTTAGAGTGTGTATGTGTGAGTGAGTGTGTGCCCAGCGATGGATTGGCGCCCTGTCCTGGGTCTATCTGCCCAGCGCCCGAGACGTTCTCCCCTGGATGGGCATGGGGAACCCCACCGCGACCCTAATAGAGGATAAGCGGAAGATAATGAATGAATGAATAAGTAAGGCTTCATAGGATTCATTCATGTTAGAATGTCCCTCATTCCTGTTATTCATAATATATATTTTAAATAATGTTTATTTTTTAATCCTTGTTTTAGAATTAAAAAAAAAATTATGCCATTAATTAATAGTTTTTTATAGAGATTTTGGCTTCTTAAATATTAAACTTTACAATAAGTAAGGCTTCATAGGATTCATTCATGTTAGAATGTCCCTCATTCCTGTTATTCATAATATATATTTTAAATAATGTTTATTTTTTAATCTTTGTTTTAGAATTAAAAAAAAAAATTATGCCATTAATTAATAGTTTTTTATAGAGATTTTGGCTTCTTAAATATTAAACTTTACAATAAGTAAGGCTTCATAGGATTCATTCTTTTCAAGGTCTTTGCTGTTTTTTGCTTAATTTTTAATCATTAATTTTATTTTCCTTTTGTTGTTATTGTTTTAAAACATTTTTTGAATGAAACCATACAAGCAGGGTGTTTAAAATGTCTTTATTACTGTTTGTCATTTACATTCCACAGGTAAAATAGCTATACACTTATATATAAAAAATAATATATTTATTTATCTCTTGTTGCAGTCAGTCAGTGGGAAGTACATGGCAGACTGTAGCAGATCAAGTGAAGCAGGAGAAGCACATAGTGACTGGCCTCTCCCCCAACACTGTATATCTCTTTATTGTCCGTGCGGTGAACTCATATGGTCTGAGTGACCCAAGCCCCATCTCAGAACCTGTCCGAACACATGGTGAGTATGAAATATTAATTAAGCGAACTAGGCAGAAGATTTAGTCACATGCATGGAACCTATTTTTATTTATCTTTTACATTTTTTTAATGTAAAAAAAAGCACCAAATGATTAAACACCAAATATTTAACTGGAATTATAAATATGTACTTAATTATTTGTGTCCCTATTAAAGTTAATGTCATTTAGTTTCTTTCTTTCCTCCAGTATGATACAGTGAATTAGATTGGCAGAGCTAACAAGGGGTCCTGGTAAACAGATTAACCAGCAGACCTTCAGCTAGATGGGCTACAACAGCAAAATGAGCATTTATAGCATGCAGCAATTCAGAAATTGTAATTGTGTTCCAAATAAGTCAAATAAGTTAACGAATAATGTGTAAACCTTAACACATCCTCTGTACATACAACCCTAAAGCTTCTAATAGACAGGAACAGCGCATCACATTAAGCATATACATTTAGTTTAAATAATGATTACATTGTAATCAAGGGCCAGGGACACAATTAAACATTCAAATCTTTAATTATAATCTAGCCAAGTTGTGGCAAGGTACTTATGACTTTTTTATTCTTTTGGCAGAACTGAAAAGAACAGAAAAGTTTCTTTCCTATTGCTTTTTTTATGTTGTTAATTAACAATTAGTAAAATAGTATTAGGTATGTTTAATTATAATTTGCCCAGCGATGGATTGGCGCCCTGTCCTGGGTCTATCTGCCCAGCGCCCGAGACGTTCTCCCCTGGATGGGCATGGGGAACCCCATCCCTAATAGAGGATAAGCGGGAGATAATGAATAAATGAATTAATTAATTAATTATAATTTGAAGTATGCATGGGTAATTGTCTAAGGAAACTATATATATATATATATTTTTATTGGTGTTGAAGAATGTGCAGCTAACCTACCCAACTTATGCTAATTGTTAAATTATAACAACTACACATAGACAACTGAAAAACAATGAACACAGAAAATTTGCATTTTTCTTTTTTTTAATGTAAATATAAATAATGATACTGCTTGCTAGATTACATGTTTTTAGTTATTTGGAGATTTAATGTGATGTAGCTGCAGTTTCATTAATTGCAGTTTTATAAATTAGGAATGCAGCACAGAAAACTCCCGTGCTGAGCAGCAACAAAACCAGATGTACTTAAGAAGAAAACTACCTACCTACTATTTTTCTCAAAAACAAAGGATGCCATAACCTGATATAAAAAATATTGTATTGGTTGTATACATAATCACATTGAGACAGAGATTTAAAGAAATGCAATGTTTTAAAAATAAGTTTTGGTAAGATGAACTTTGTCCCTAAAAATTGGTTAATTTTAAAAAAGAAGAATTATACAGAGGTACTGTTGTG
This sequence comes from Corydoras maculifer, assembly GCA_019802435.1. Lineage (NCBI taxonomy): Eukaryota > Metazoa > Chordata > Actinopteri > Siluriformes > Callichthyidae > Corydoras > Corydoras maculifer. Next base: position 1,290,412 of record JAFMOD010000228.1, read on the forward strand.
TTTCACTTAATTGAGTTATGTGTCTGCAATTATTTATTTCATTCATCACTCAGTCCAAAGAGCTGAATGTGCTCCAGTGAAGACCACCTAACCCCAACCAACACGACAGCATAATTGTTCTCATGACAGCATAATTGTACAACTAAAAGTGAACATCCATTAACATAACACCGAACACATTTTAAATTTTACACCCAGAATTAATTACTTATAATAAAGTACATGGCATAAAAGCACCCAACCTTAACATGTAAGAATGCAAAAAAAAGGGGACAAAGGTTTGCAGTTCTGTTTCATTTACTCCCATTTAGTCTTGTAAGACTTGTTAGACTGCTGGTAACAACTTTGTGCTCTTTCATAAAAGAACCAGACTTTCTATAATCATAAGCATTCTGTATGTTAAAATACAATTAGTCATACTACTATTGTTTACCTTAAATGAAATATATTAATATAATAATCATTCGTTTCAGAACACCTGACTATTACCTCTGTTATATTTTATTTATACATTAATTTTTACAGCTTCTAATTCAGTTTACAGAGAACTACTCAAGCATTCAGCTGTTTAAAGGCAGAGACTCACTCTGCCCAGATGACCAGTACATCACAGAGCAGACACAAAAACACAATCACACGTAAAGGCAATTTAGTATCTCCAGTGCATCTGACTTTGGAAAACCAATGCATACTTTACAAAAAAAAGACCTGAACATTTTACTCTGTCAAACACTGGATGAAATGATGATACATGTTTAAATTTATTCTAGAGTTCTTTAGTGTGTTTATGTAAAGAACGCTGTAAAGGACATTGGAGTTTCTCTATATTTAGATGTAACAAATCACACCTTTAAAGACCTTGCCACAAACTGACAGCTATTTAATTGTTTCATCTAGAATAGTATGTCCTTTCCTTATAGGTACCATTCACTATTTATTTGGAACCATATCCACATATATTAGATCATGTGATTTATTACTTTTTTAAAAAATGTATTAATTTAAAAAAGGTAAATATTGACATTTATTTTGAATATATATATATATATATATATATATATATATATATATATATATATATATATATATTTTTTTTTTTAAATTACTAAACAGTTTATTAAAATTTAGCTTTAATAACTAATTCACACTAATATATTACCTTTGGCAGCTACACAACAGGGGTGCAAAACGATAATAATTTTTTCATAAAGCAAATATGTGCTTTGTAGGCTACTATATCCAACTCAACAAGACTTGATAACCATAAGCATGACACTATTATTTTTCATATATTTGTATATTAGAGCTATAAGTGACGGAACAATATGCTTAAATAAAACAAAATTATCATTAAATAAAACAGAGGTCCGTTTATGCAAACTTAATATGGGCAAAACCTGCATGTAAGGCATACAGATGCATTTCTCTGTTTCCTTAATTAACTTGCAAAGACAGTAAAGGCATGTGACAGTGTAGTCCATTTCACATGACACATGATGTGACTTTATGGTTTAATACAAGACACTGCTTGCCATAAATCATCCTCCACTGTCAATAAATTGCACATGCATTTTGGTATAGGCTAGCAAAGAACAACAGGAAATGAACATTAGCAGTGTTCATCATTTTTATTATGTAATGTATATAATGTTTGTATAAAGACTATGGTTAATAAGAATTAGTTAATAGTTCTGCTTAGATTTTACCCATTAGAATTTTTAGCCATGTTGGTTACTTAGATAAGAAAAACTCTTCAGTTGTTTCATTCCGATAAACTTTTCCTGACATTATAAAAGACCAACCATTTTATTAGATTCACCTCCTTGTTATCAGTTCCACTTATATATTTACTTTATCACTTTACAATTAGAGACTGTAGTTCATTTGTTTCCTTACATATTTTATTACTCTTTATTCTCTAATAATCAGGAGCATCACAGAACAGATACTATTTATGTGGTGATTCTCAGTACTACAGTGTATGTATGTGATGTGACGATGTGATGATGGTATGTTAGCATGTGTTGTGCTGCTGAAGTTCGCTTTGTTCACTCACTGCGTACTCACATTTACCTTATCGATCCACATTGTAATAGTGTAACATCTGAGAAAGTAACTACTCTGTAGTTGTACAGTAGGCTCAGCGGCTTGCCAACTAACACAAACTGTCAACAACAGAGTAGTTACTGTCTGCAGGTTGTCAGTGGCTTGACATTTTCGGCTGGTGGTCTATTCTCACTCAAGCAGTGTCATAGAGGTGTTAATTCATTTTAGAAGCACTGCTGCATCCAATCTACTGATACCAAATACAGTCTTTTAAAAATGAAACTTCACACTCTTTGAATTATATGGTACTACAAATCAGGACATGTAAAAAAAATCTGATTTGAAAAAACAACTTTACATAAACAAAATCCCATAAAAAATTACACGTTGTGAAAATGTATTAAACAAAAAGAAAGCCAAAATCGAAAATCCATGTATGTATAAGTGGGTTCTTCTGAACCACCTTCAGCAGTAACAACTTGTATTAATCAGTTCCTGTATGACTTTATCAGTCACCCTAAATGTTCTAGTGCAGCCACAGTGTAACATTTGGGCCATTTCAACACCTTAATTCCTTTCTTTTTCAGCAATTCTGTTGTAAATGGCGCGATATGAATCCTCACTCTGTTGCATAACCAAGTATTTTCCAAATTTTAGATGTTGTACAGATGGCCTAATATGTAAGTCTAAAATACATTATCCAAAAGTAGGGTTTTGGTTCACATATTGCTTGCAAGGTGCTTTGGTGCTCTACCTGTATTTTTCGTATTAAATTTTTGCAGTTTTCCTAAGTTTTGCTTGGTCTGACTTTGTGGTGAATTTGCTTGGAAAACTTTAAACTGCTTTAAATGTAAAGACTTTTAGTTAATCATTTTGATTTGCAGCTCCTAACTTCTGCTTACTGTCTTTATTTCTTCAGACGCAGTGAGAGTTTGCTTAACTGATTTTTAAGTTGCTGCTTTTGCATTTTTGCAAAATAAAATATTTTATAAATTTTTACATAACCTGGTGATAGGATGATACATATATATATATATATATATATATATATATATATATATATATATATATATATATATATATAT
>JAFMOD010000228.1:1294054-1307817 GCA_019802435.1 Corydoras maculifer
GTGTGTGTGTGTGTGTGTGTGTGTGTGTGTGTGTGTGTGTTCATAGATGGATCTGTTAATGCCTGGCTAGCTTAACTGAATATTGCAGAAAAATATGTTTCTGTTGTAAGGGTGAGATAAGGTACAAGGTCTACTATTAACCTGTGTATAATTGATCTGTTATCAAAATCTAATTCACTTGTGTTTTTAGCTGACTGTTATTGCTTTAGAATAGATGATTACATCTTGTTTTGTAGCTGTTTTCATAAATAACTTTCTTAAGCCATATTGGCAAAAAGGGATCTAATCTAATTTTAGAATTGGAATTCCTGAAAGCAGATTGTGTGTGCATATGTGTGTGTGTGTGTGTGTGTGTGTGTGTGTGTGTGTGTGTGTGTGTGTGTGTGTGTGTGTGTTTCAGATGGCAATCCCAGCAGTTCAACAATCGATCACAAGCGTGTGCAGGCGGATTTAGCAGAGGTCAGAGTGTATCTGCATCCTCCAGAGATTCTTACTCCCACCAGCATACAAATAACTTGGACTGTAAGGGACACATTAATATTCACTTTTATAACAGATACTTCAGAATTCATTAGTTGATTTTGCAATGTGTATTTTAGGTTCAGACAGAGACTCAATATATTCAAGGCTACAGGCTGCTGTACAGACCTTTGGGCAGAGCTTGGTTGATTCAGGACATAAAGGCAGGCTCCAAGCACATGGCATTGTTATCAGAGTTACACAGCGGCACTGAGTATGAGCTCAAAATGAGGCCCTACTTTAAAGAGTTCCAGGGGTTAGACAGTGAACTTGTGGTGGTTCATACTCCAGAGAATGGTAAGACATTTAATAAAAACTCAGTAAGCTATATATATATAATTGTTTTATTTTTTTAAGTATACTAGGCTCATTGATATAATACAGTTGAGTTAAAAAAATTCACACAGGCTGATTCATTCAAATAAAATGAAGAACAAATATGTCTTGTTACTTGAATGTTGTTAGAATTTTAAAAAATCTATAATAACAAACAAATGCAAACGTTTGAGATGAGACTTTGACATGTGTATGTCTCAATACATTTTATAATTCCATTGCTAAAATTGGGTTAATTAAAAATCCTGCAAGTTAATGAATAAAAATGGGATTAAATCAGGGAAATGATTGAACTCTGCATTTTCTCATTTCTTTTTCAGTGCTAAGTGGTCCCCCTCAGGCAGTCAGTGTGGTCCAGATAGACAACAGTTCCACAGTGCGAGTGTCCTGGGAGCCTCCACTCATCACTAACCAGGATCAGCCCATTTTGGAGTACAGAGTAAGTGCTTGTGCATAAATAAATGCATTGTTTTTATAGTACTGACTACTGAGTTGGGTTGGTGCATTAACACAGGCTCTACAGATGAACGATGAACCCAGTTCAGTTATAGTTAGAGGTATTTATATTAATAAACTAAATATCTCAGTAAACTAAATCTCTCAGTAATTCTGATAAGTATATGCATTTTAAAGCCTTTGAAGTAGGAAAAAGCTAAAACCACCAGAAATGTAGTCAACATCACAAAACAAAACAAGATAAGAAAATGTGACATCATAATAAATATTGTAGAAGCAAAATGTAAAAGAAAAACTTTAGTTTAATTATGTTATGAAACATAGTATGCTAAAAAAAATATTGGCATGTGGGACCTAATCAGAAGAGACTAACAATATTTAAAAAGTTTATTCAACACAATAAACATAATAAAACCTAAATAATATTACTTAAGGCGCGTTGACATCTTACATACCACGCATAGAATTAAACGATAGATGCACACATGACCCCGATAATCACAAGTACAACTCACAGGCTAGTCCTTAGTATAAATAAAGCAAACAAAATGAAAACAAAATGGTGCATACTAATTCTTCCCTGACACTGTTAAACCAACTATACTGTGGGGAGTTCTTGTCTAGTGGGTTAGTGTCTTACTGGTCACCATTCGCTCCACCTTTCAGCTAAATTGGCAAGCTTAATGCAGTCTGCATTAATACCGATGGACAGCAGAGTGGCAGTATCACGTGCGTTGCAGCTGCTGTGGGACAAGGACACACGGTCTGACCTAATCAAGGTTTAGTTCAGCAAAAGACTTCTAGCCACATTAAGCAGTTATCCCAACATCCAACGTTGTCATAAACTCATAATCAAGTTGAGAAGATGCATTTTAATTCAATGTGGATATTTACCTATAAGATTTATTGTTCAACCAGTTTGGAGTTGCTCTTTTTATGTTATAGTTTAAAACTTTTAAAGTTTTAATTGTTTTTATTTATTTAAAAATGTATTTCAAATAATAGTGGAAAATATGGCCCTTATGAAGAAATACAAAATTATCCATTAGAAATAACACACAACAGAGAGTTGTTTCATATTGAATATAATTTATTGATTAAATAAATTATATTCAAAATAGTAATATATATTTTATATAATAAAGGTTGCAATAGGAATATATAAACATTATTCTGCACACTTAGATGTTTGCACAGTAGTTTTCAGGCATTTTTCCTTTTCTTTGTCCTTTCTTGATGACATAATTGGAGTGCAAAGTACCTTACCATTTAGTATGAACACCATCACTGTGATTTTGAAAATCTTGTTTTTTGGTGACAATATAAACTGTTGAACTTGAACTATTTACTGTGTTCAGATAAATCAATTGATTTATATGGTCACAATTTAGAAAAGCATTTTTATATTGCAAATGTTGACAAAGCACAGCATTGTTGAGTTGTGGCATGTTGTATACTGAAATTCGATTGAAAGACAGGATGGGGCTGAGATTACCTATTTTATACCTAATACCTATTTTAAAAATCTGTTTCTTATTAAACCACAACTCGCCTCTCTAGACATATAGTGTCTGATACATCTTTTGCTTATTTTATGTATTTTGCAACTCACAGACAGATTTAAATCTGCAAACCAAATGATGTCAGAAGTTCATCCAGTCAATGCCTTACCTCTCAGTGCAAATCAAAATTCAACTGATCTTTAAAATGATGTAATTTAGTTGGTTACGAACACATTGGCTGAAATTGCACAGTGTAAATGCAAACTGCTCATTAATATAATTAATTGTCATTAAAATAGCATAGTGATAAAAGACTTTTAAAAATATTTTATTAACATGCATTGGCCTCTTGTCCAATTAAATTACTTGATTGTGATCATGACATGCAATATTAAATGGTACCCTGGTATTCTTTGCAGGTGTGGTGTTTTGGAAATGATTCTGGACTTCAGCTGCTATTCAATCAGAGTGTGGATGGGCAGGTTCTCTTTTTACTGCTAGATGGCTTGATGCCTGAGCTGCTCTACAGTGTGCAGGTGGTGGCCGTGACTACCGCTGGAGTTGGAGAGCCAAGCCAACCAATTTTTATCCTGATAAGTTAGTGCCTTACACATACTAGTGCCTCGGTAGACCTATATTATTTTTACTAGATACTTAATATTGATTCTTTTTTGCATGTGAGAAGTGAAAAATTACCAAATATTGATCACAATTGCTGAACTCTATGGGGTTCAGCAATAACTCTAATAACTCATATACATATAGATAGAGTTAGATAGATAGTTATTAACAGATTTAAAATATATCTACATACATAATTGCCTTGTGAGAAACAGACAACACATGTCAAACAAAATATCTGTGTTCTAAAACATTGTATTTATATTAAAGCATAAACTTCAACTATGAAATAAGTAATTTCTGCTAATTTAAGCTGTAAATGTTAATAATTTTACCACTGAAAATTTAATTCATAATGCCTTCAAATAAATCCCGAACTTCGATATATATAGAGTTGCTTATTTTTTATATACTTTTCTGACATTTTTTGTGGCACTGTAATTCCTTACTATTTGTGGCAGTATAATTATGTACAAACTGTTTAGCAGAAAAAAAAAAAATAATAAGAAAAAAAAAAATTATAAATAGATCATTAAATCTTATCAATCCTTATCAAATTTTATAAACATAATTGATACGGGCAAATAGTGTTCAAACACATATTTTAGTAATTGAATCAAGCTGTTGCTTTTAGTCCTATTGCCACACAATATGCAGGACATCATGACTTGCTGGAGTGCACAAAGCAAGGTCCATAACTGCTTGGCTGGGTGATTTTGTTGTGAAAGGTATGGCCCACACAAAGCCCTGACCACAATTGAATTAAACACCTGTTGGATGAACTAGAACAAAATTTTATAAGCCGGGTCCTCTTGTCCAAAAGGTTCACACAGAGACACTTCAAAAGTGTGGAATCCATTATAGTAGCAAATGGGGAGAACAGTTTGGAATTTAATGTCTTTAAAACTGTAGATGTAATGTGTAGGTGTCCCCAATATTTTGTCACTATAGTGTATTTCTTAAATGTTACATTGTTTTGGTATTTTATATTATATATATATTTTTTTATATTATATATATATTTATTCATTATCTCCCGCTTATCCTCTATTAGGGTCGCGGTGGGGTTCCCCATGCCCATTCAGGGGAGAACGTTTCAGGCGCTGGGCAGATACACCCAGGACAGGGCGCCAATCCATCGCTGGGCACACACTCACTCACACAGACACACTCTATATGGGGCAATTTTGAGAATTCAATTAACTTGATCCATGTTTTTGGACTGTGGGAGGAAACTGGAGAACCCGGAGGAAACCCACGCAGACACGGGGAAAACATGGAAACTCCACCCAGATGGGGATTCGAACCGGGAATCCCTAGTGCTGAAAGGCGAACGTGCTAACCACTAAGCCACCGTGCCTATATATATATAAAATAGACATACTTAAAAACCGTAAATATGCAGTATTCATTCATTCATTCATTATCTCCCGCTTATCCTCTATTAGGGTCGCGGTGGGGTTCCCCATGCCCATCCAGGGGAGAACGTCTCGGGCGCTGGGCAGATAGACCCAGGACAGGGCGCCAATCCATCGCTGGGCACACACTCACTCACACAGGCACACTCTATAGGGGCAATTTTGAGAATTCAATGAACTTGTTCCATGTTTTTGGACTGTGGGAGGAAACCGGAGAACCCGGAGGAAACCCACGCAGACACGGGGAGAACATGGAAACTCCACCCAGATGGGGATTCGAACCGGGAATCCCTAATGCTGAAAGGTTCACACAGAGACACTTCAAAAGTGTGGAATCCATTATAGTAGCAAATAGGGAGAACAGTTTGGAATTCAATGTCTTTAAAACTGTAGTTGTAATGTGTAGGTGTCCCCAATATTTTGTCACTATAGTGTATTTCTTAAATGTTACATTGTTTTGGTATTTTACAGTCCACTTAACAAAATCGTGTTTTTCTTTTACTCAGATGCATAATTTGGAGCAATGCATGTTGTGTGTTTTCATTCTACTTTTATTCTATTATGAGCTTCATAATATGAAATGTTCTGATTAAAATTCAGAATGGCATGTGTAAATATGCATAGTAACCACTGTGAATATATTGTATTTTCATAGTACAGCCTTTTTACATTACAGTTGGTCATAATATTAGTATAGAGCACCTAAAAAAATTGTTTAAACACTGTTTCCTAATGGATAACAGCATTATATTTTATTTGTTTATCTGTTGGCAGAGCCACCCAAGTGAAGGCAAATTAATAATCGACAAATTCCACTATATACAGTATAGTGACAGTTTACTTTTATTTGTAGGTGTTATATAATATAAATACTATACAGTTTTTTTATATTAATTATTATTTTTTTACATTGGCTGGTGTTTTCCAATGATTATTTCTTGCCAAATTATGTAAATTCAGATAATATGTAATTAAGTACTATTTTGAGGATGATATCATTGTATGAATCTGAGTTAATCTGATATTTCTTCCTAATATTTCTCTTTTGTCTCTCCTACTCTATTGTTTTGATAAATCTGTAGAGGAGTCCTTATTGCCAGTGCCAAACGATGAAAGTACTAGCCTCTCAGAGCAGATGTCTGCTGTTTTCAGACAGCCAGCCTTCATTGCCTCTCTGGGTTCAGCTTTCTGGTTAGTGCTGATGGGCTTCAGTGCCTGGGTCTACTGTAGACACAGAAGAAGGAAAGAGCTGGGACACTATGCCACCTCATTTGCTTATACCCCCGCAGGTATGCCCCTATTTAACTGCCAAAGGTCAAAGCACTGTAATGGTCCTTTCATAGAGCTTTTTTCTGCTGTCACTTTAAATTGCTTGCTTTTGATATGATCAAACATACTGTGTTTTGTCAAACTAACCCTTAGATTTTATTTGACAGAATGAGTTTTGTGTAACCTTAAATTAAACTAATTATAATATCCAAATGTAACCTTAAAAACACTGAACTTCAAATAAACGTTAATGTCTTATTCTCATATCCCTGGTAAATACCTATTGTGTGTTTGGGGTATAAAGCAAGTGCCCTTTTTAAATGACCTCTTTACCTTGGCCTACACACACACACACACACACACATACACAAAGACACAAGTAGGTGGCTGCACGATAAGAATCCTATTTTACCTATTAAAATAAAAATAGACATTAAAGCCATAGTTGTCTGCACTCTTTGATACTAATCAACAAAACATTACATACCCCTGTCAACATAATCAAACATCTATCACATATAATGACATCAGAAGTTTTACTCTATTTGTAGACAGAAAGTGCACATTTACATTTATGTTTTTTGCAGATTGTTGTATTTCACAGTTTCCAAGCTAGGCTAGACTGGCCTTGACTTCTAGAATAAAAGTCACACAAGATGGAATGTTGTAGCACAAGAAAATTAGGATTTGCCTGTCCTGCTAAAATTAACTTGGACAGGAAGGCACTGCCTTGATGGCAGTATTTGGCGCATACCATAACAAAGGTTGGCTTGTGCTCTTCTCACTGATAACAGGCTAGATGGTATTTATTGCCACAGACAAGTTAACTGCCATTTTTCCCCGAATTTACTCTGAATTAGGACTTGTCCACAGCATACATTCCCACTGCCTTTAGGAAAAAACAGGACTGCCCAGAGAAGGACGAATATAAAAAAAATAGAGAATTAACATATGAATATATATATATATATATATATATATATATTTATTCATTATCCCCCGCTTATCCTCTATTAGGGTTGCGGTGGGGTTCCCCATGCCCATCCAGGGGAGAACGTTTCAGGCGCTGGGCAGATACACCCAGGACAGGGCGCCAATTCATCGCTGGGCACACACTCACTCACACACACACACACACTCTATATGGGGCAATTTTTTTGAGAATTCAATTAACTTGATCCATGTTTTTGGACTGTGGGAGGAAACTGGAGAACCTGGAGGAAACCCACGCAGACACGGGGAGAACATGGAAACTCCACCCAGATGGGGATTCGAACCGGGAATCCCTAGTGCTGAAAGGCGAACGTGCTAACCACTAAGCCACCGTGCCTATATATATATAAATATATATATATATATATATATATATATATATATATATATATATATATATATATATATATATATATATATATATATATATATATATATATATATATATATATATATATATATATATATATATATATATATATATATATATATATATATATATATATATAATTGTCATTGAAAAATTATAAAAAAACACATTTTTTTACTAGTTTCTGACAGCCAAATTCAGTTGTATTGTATCAAGTTGTATTAATGGTAATGTAGTATTTTTAAAATTGTTTTGAAAAAGGTTTTAATAACATTTTTTTTTCCAGTTGGACTGTCAAACAGTGATGGTTCAGAACATGTCAATAGAAGGTAAGAGTTACTAAAGATATTTATTTAACTCAAATTAACTTTCCTCTTACCAAGTTATTGTAAATGTGTATTATGACTTCTCTATAGGCCGTGTTTACTTGGGTCCAACATTAACTATCCCTGGATGGCAGATTCATGGCCAATTAGCAACTTTAACCACAGCAGTAAAGACTCTGTAAACTGTTGCACTGGCAGACTTGACTCCACAGATAGATTCTATAATAGTAAGTAAGAGGTTTGTTGGATTAGTACTAAGTCACAACATTTATAATATGTTCATTATTTTGAATCAAGATCCTTTTTGCTTATGTTTTCTAGCTACGAGGACAGGCATTCTGAGACCAACTGATACATATAGTGCAACATCTAATGAAGGCCCCATTTATAGTACTATTAGCAGAGTTGATGACGAACAGCATGAACTAAGTAGTGTGTACTCAACTGGCCCTTATACTGGCTCACCAGTAATGTCAAGACCTGACCTGGATCAGTGGAGCCTCCAGTCTGACCCAAGCACAGCTGAATATGCCCAACTACAATACCCAAGGATGGCTACTGGTACAACACATTCCATCCTAACAGCGTTGGGTACTGAATAATAAATATTGACTTAAAGAATATACAAGAAAAACAGGAAAACTAATATTCAATTTAAACTATGCTAACAAAAAGAAAATAGAGAATCAATGTTTTTTTCTTTCTTGCTGCTCGTCGCTTGATGGAAATAAGTACAAACTTTGTAGGGTTTTATTATTTGGTACACACTGAACATAAACATGTATGGTATACACTGAATATATATATACATGTATGGCCAAGTTACATAAAATAAAACACACTCAAAACACTCATTTGTTATTGTAACAAATTACATGACTAATCAATAACAGATTTATGCGTTCATTATGAAGTATTCACATATCAGATAAAAAAGTAACCTGATTGTACTAAATGATCAAATTTTTTATTTGTTTTGGCTTTGGACATTTTCCAGGACAACAATGTCAAGAGTCATCAGGCTCAAGAAGCAAGAAAAAATATTTTTACACATAAATGGTCCTAGCCCCCTAAAAGTCATTGGGACATGCATGAAAAGAATTAGCGTTAGTGATTAGACCCTCCAGTTGACTATACCAGACAAATTTATGCAATTGTTAAATAACTTAAGTAAATATTAGGGTATTAGATCATTTTTAAATTGTTGCAAATGTTATTTTCATTCATTCATTCATTCATTCATTATCTTCCGCTTTATCCTATATTAGGGTCACGGTGGGGTTCCCCATGCCTATCCAGGGGAGAACGTCCAGGGCGCCAATCTGTAGCTGGGCACACACTCACTCACACAGACACACACGCATACACACTCTATATGGGGCAATTTGAAAAACTCAATTGACTTGTTCCATGTTTTTGGACTGTGGGAGGAAACCGGAGAACCCGGAGGAAACCCACGCGGACACGGGGAGAACATGGAAACTCCACCCAGATTGGGATTCGAAATGGGAATCCCTAGCGCTGAGAGGTGAACGTGCTAACCACTAAGCCACCGTGCCGCCGCAAATGTTATTTGTTAACATTAATGTTGTTGTGATTATATGCAAGTATATAATGCAGATTTTACATGAGCTGTACTGTGTAATGGCACATATTTTAATATTCAAAAATCCTTTGTGGTGGCAATGTATACCTGGTCTGATGTTCTTTTTTCTTTTTTAGCAAATGCAAGTGACCCAAGATTGCATTTCAGGTTAGAATCCTTAATAACTGTAATATATATTTAATATAAAATTAATAAAAATAATTTGTAATAAAGAAATGAAAAACATTTATACTTCACTTACAATAGTGCACAACAATAACACTGTTGTCTGAATTTTAAGTATGTATTGTTGCCTCCAAATTATTTTACTTAATTTACCTTCAAAATCCAAACATAGGTTTATTACTATATAAGTGTTATTGCCATCAAAACAATTAAATTATTAGTCTGCAAGCTTGAATTAGTCAGCCTTTTACCAAAGCTGGATCAGTTGGTGGCAAAATAAGTAAATATATTTGTATTATCGCTTTTAAATGGATTTTTAGATTGGAATGATATTGCTTTTGTAATGTATAAGTAGCAGTTTAAATATGGATTTGACTGCCACACTTGGACAAGCAGAGTAAGGTGACTGAAGAATTCATTAATAGTAGCTAGCAGTGCAGCACGACATGAGACACATGATTTTAACTTTTGCTTCTGTAGAACAATGCATCAGGAACAAAGTGCCCCTTATGAGGATCTTTGCAGCAGTGTTCTGTAAAATTGCCTTACCTACCCTCAGTCATCCTGTGAAGCAGCAGTATTAAAATATAAATGGTTCATTTACTGGATTCTTCTCCAACAGGTTTTTAAATAATTATATTTTTTGTCCGGGCAGATATTATAAAGTTTGCTTTAAATTCAAAAGTTACAATAGTTTCTCAAATTTGTTTATATATGTCTTTATTCAAAAAACTGTAAATGAATGAACCAGATAATAAGTAATATTTATTTTATTTCTCTCCTTCAGCTGTGAAAATGATGAGGACTGGTGTCCTCCTCTGCCTGAGAGAACTTATTTGATAGAGGGTTTGGAGAATGCAGCCACACTTCCTGTTCGAGGAGAGCGCAGGGGATGGGCGTCTACCTGCAGTCAACACTCAACATCTACCCTAACTTCATCTGACAATAAGGAGCAACAGACAGCAAGTTCCCACTGGCACCATCCAGACTTACTTCTACGGTGCATATTTATTACACATAAAGTTGATATCAAAATGTTTAGTAACCTAAATATCTAAAACAAAATGGAAATTCCCATCATGAACATTGTGACAATAAAATGTTATTAAAAAGAACACTAGGACTAGTTGCATAAAATTATTTTACATAATGTAGCCTTTTATATTACTGCAGTCTTAATTAATAAGTGAACTATCCAATGCACTCTCCAAAGACTGGTAACTGTGATTCATCTTCTTTGAATTTTATTGCTTGCTCAGCAGTGTATGTGGTGTTGTACCATAAATTCATGTAATTACTGAAATATATTGAGATTGTTTATCTTTTTATGGCTGCATACACACTGACAAAAATGTGTTTATTCGGTGTAAATGCTAGAACATCTAGAGACACAATAATATTTTGTTTATTACCTTTACAGACAAAAAAGAAACTTTTTGCCATTCCTTATTGTATACAGTTATTCTAAGCTGTTAAACCATCTGTAATTATTGCTGTCTAATTATATTGTAAATAATCTGGCATACACATTCAATAGGAGACAAATCTAGACAAAAAGCAGTCCAGGCAAGAACACACTTTATGCTTACAAAGCCATACTTCTATATTTGTGCAGAATGAAGCCCGAGTCTTGTTAAAATAGACATGGAGACATGGGTGTGATCTTAACAGCAGTATAGCTTAGAAGTACTAAGTCATTTGATTCATTAAAAAGTATTTAATAATTAAATGACTTTGAATTGAATTTATCTTAGATGTCTTTAGACACAAATAACTTTTTACATCAGGTGGTATATCTTAATGCAGCGACTGACTGCATTAATGACATTGATTTCTCAGAGTATTAAAGAGACCTTTTGGCATTGTTAATGGTAGCTTAAGGCTTTTTTATACATTGGTACCTGAGGTGTACAAGGTCATGCACATTCAGTGCTGTTTCAGCCTTTGGCCATCATGCAACATTAGCTAATCTGACTCCCTGAGTCTTTTTATAATATTATGAACTGTGAAAGACCTAAATTCATTTACTCCATGACGTTTGCTACAAAGTAGTTGAACCACACCACAGTCCTGCATAACAAAATTTTATAAACTTTATTGAGTTATTTACTTTTACTTTTTTTTAAATTAAAAGACAATAGTTTATTGTGAATTATTTGGTCAATATTACTTGACTTTATAGATACATATTCTTATATGTTAACATGACTTACTTTACATCCATTTATGTTTATGTGGTTTCAAAAGCTAATGACTCTGCCACATTCTCCTGTTTAAGATAAAACTGTTTTTTTTTGTTTGTTTGTATTTATTACAGCAATGCACCATGCACAACCATATTTCAGTCAGTTTTGTCAAACCCAAATCTAGTTGACAACCTGGAGAGTGACAACAGCCCACAACTAACAAGCCACTGGAGAGAAGCAGGCCAGGTGGAGAAGCTGCAATCAAAGGATATTCAGTATTTAAACAGTAAGTATTCAACATACTAGCATTACAGCAAGTTTAAGATCAGGAAACCAATACTATTTTATTAAAAAGTTTTGTCAGATTTGAAATATCATGTGGGTTTGCTGTCCACACTTTTTTACAAAATTATTGTAAATAATTTGATATCAGATACCTGCACTAGAATAAATGTTTAAACAATGTCAACGGACAAGGACTGATGCAGACATTTTATTTAAAGTATGTTTTTAATGTTGTGAACATTTGTCTTAATTTCTGTTCACAAATAGGTACGATTGTGTCATTTCCCCTTGAGGAATCTGTTCCATCACCCACTCAACAGACAAAGCCCAGAAAGAAATCTGCTAGAGATGGGCCTCGGAGAAAGGATACATTAAAACCAGGAGGTGATTTAAGAAACATTACCCTTTCTTTCTAATCATCATATCACATTATTCTGTGTCACCTTGACTGTGATAACTTATTCACCCTTGATGCTGATTTGTGCAGAGCTGCCCCCTCCCCCAGACCCCCCACCTGCAGACAAAGGTGAATTATCTGGCAACTTCTCACAGAATCACCTGGCAGCAACATTGGAATACCAAACACAGCCAATTAGTCGAGAAATGAGGACAGATCGAAGTACTGGAAATCAATGGAACTCAGGTCTCACCCTTGTCAGTGCCTCATATTTTAGCAATCAACAGCTGAGCAATATCTAGATTAATTTAGAACAATTTTCTTGATTAGGTTGAGTAATGAATTTTAGGAATCTAGAGTATTTAAATGCTGAAGAGCTTCACTAAAATTCAACATTAGTTAATGCTTTTGAAGTAGAGATTGTTTCTTGTTAGTCATAGTTCAAGTGCAAATCAATTTTTTCTGATGATTAAAAGTAGACAATAAAGCGCTAAGAAAGAAAAATACTGTACCCCTATGGTTAATAAAATGGGGGAGTTTGGCTGACATGTTTGCATTTGTGGCATCCAGTGACATCAGTAAAGAAGATTAGAAATTTCGCAAGTAAAGAAGAAATACTTGGATGAAGGAGTGCAAGGGTTTCATTTTAAATAATACTCGTTATAAAATTGTTCAAATCAGACAGCTAAAGCAGCAGATAGTGTACCACAGTCCACAGGATATCAATGCCTCTGTTACTATGGAAGCAAATTCTAGCACTAGTTTATAAGAAGATACATGAGAAGAATATAATGCTATTACACAAGGAAATGAAAAGAAGCAAAAAGAAGGCAGTAAAATGAATAGTGGAAAGCAGATAAAAAAAGACTTTTTTTGTGAGCATGACATACTTGATGGTATGGACCAGATACTATAGTCATAGTACAAACAACATACTACATGGCGTGTACAGGATATTATTTCATGCTCACACCTTACTAGGTGGTGTACACAAGACATAATGTCATGCTCACAGCATACTAACTGATTTACATGAGATTTTATGTTGTATTCATGACAAAAAAGCACGCACCAGCTACTACAGTGGGTTGCAAAAGTATTCATACCCCTTGAACTTTGCCATATTTTGTCACATTACAACCACAAACATAAATATATTTCACTGGAATTTAATGTGAAAGACCAACACAAAGTGGTATACAATTGTGAAGTGGAATGAAAGTTATACATGAATCAACAATTTTTTTACAAATAAAAAACTGAAAAGTGCGATGTGCAAAATTATTCAGCCCCCCTGAGTCAATACTTTGTGGA
>JAFMOD010000228.1:1307833-1327510 GCA_019802435.1 Corydoras maculifer
GGGGCTGAATAATTTTGCACATCGCACTTTTCAGTTTTTTATTTGTAAAAAAATTGTTGATTCATGTATAACTTTCATTCCACTTCACAATTGTATACCACTTTGTGTTGGTCTTTCACATTAAATTCCAGTGAAATATATTTATGTTTGTGGTTGTAATGTGACAAAATATGGCAAAGTTCAAGGGGTATGAATACTTTTGCAACCCACTGTATATCATGACTTGCCTTTTACTAAACCAATAATAATACAAGTGTTTAACCTGGGGCAGAGTGCTTTGTGGCTATACACTGTTACATCATGTCATCTGCTACAGATGAATAATGATCACTAAAACAAATGAAGAATAAATATCTCAGATTGTAGCCTTGGCATAGAGACAGTGTGTAATCTAAAGCACAACTTAGCAGAGGCCACAGTCTTTATGGAGTTTGCATGTTTGCCTGTGTCTCTGGGGATTTAATTTCCCATCACAAAAAAGTTTTGCATTCAATTTAAACATGATAAAATAACTCCACAGTATTTCACAGTCTGATTAAATAGGATGGCTGCATTGGGAATAGTTTTATGCATAATAGCTGCAGATTATGCCGATGGTCAGTCTGTCTTAGGTTTCAAAATGTACACTTTACCTTATCAGGGGAAATATGTGTTAAGAACCTATTAAACACATAGTATTTTGTGCTTACAATTTAGTGTCTGGTGTGCACTGCTAAACACAGGCGAAGCAGTTGTGAGCATGACATACATAAAAAAAACTTCAGGGGCTCCATACCAGTTTTTTTGCAGGTAAAATGCAAAAATTGTAAACATAAAGTGTCCAAATTGAAAAAAACAGAGATAGTAAGAAAAGACAGGGTAGAATTTTTATCAAGATCCTGTTCAATTAGGAAAAAAATAAAGTTTGTAAAATAGGACACAGAGCTATATTCAAATGAGGTAAGGGAAGCCACAATGGAACTACCAACAGATAAATTGCCAGTGGGTGCTACAGAGTGGCAAATGTTGAAGCAAAAGTGGAGCAAAGTATAAGATGTGGTGTGTGCTAAAGTTGATTTGGCACTAGGATCTTTCAGCTTACTGATGTCAAATGTCAGTACCAAAGGCAAAGATCAGTGGCATGTTTTGGCATTAGACCACAAAGAGTATGATAGTGTTCCCCATAGGTTGAGTCTAGAGCCTGCCAATACATTTGACTTTGGACCACATGTATTAGAAAGTGTGGAAAGCAGTTTAGGTTGTTAATACACCACGTAGTATTACTCTGCTTTAGTATAAAAAATGATACACCCTGGTAGCAGTTAGAAATAGGTATTATGGCAGGTTGTTTCATCACTGGCATTTGCTATGGCAATGGAATTTGTAATTAGGGCTTCTAATGTGGGAAAAGTCTGTAAAATTCTTGGCTTTCTTCAGTAGGGGTATAAATGGCTACTACTAAGGAAAGGAATAGATAGAAGGTGGCCATGAAAATATATATAACCTAGTAAGTCTAAAAGTCTGTCAGTCATGAAAGATAAATTTGTGCAAAAAGAATATTTAATGGAGAGGAAAAGATTAGTTTAATTAGAGATTTGGTAGAGAAGGAACAGCATGTATTGGCAAACTTATATAGAAAACAAATTCATTGGCTATGATGAGAGAGTATAGATTATTATATGTAGGTCATGTCACATATAGACTTGAAGCTACTGTACTTCTTAAACAGCTGAACCTTGAGCTATTGCTAGGTAAAGATTTATGATGCGGCCAGATATGGCAATGGTGTAAATGGAATGGATAGTATATTTTCTAAAGGTAATAATTTAATATGAAGATGGATTTGACGTAATGAAATTTGAGGTGCTGTGCATGCCCTAACAATGCCAGTGGGGCTATTTTAATTATGGCCTTAAACACCAAGAAACAATGTGTAGGTATATTGTTAAAGGAATGGTTAAATGAGCTTGGGTTTGGAAAACTAATCTTCACTTTTAAGCTTTCTGCAGGTGTCTTGGACATAATTTAGTGAAAAAACAATGATGGAAGGTGCTTAACTGACCTCTGTGCGGCTTATGTAAAAGTTAAAGGCATGAATATAGCTCGCTCTTTTAATACAACATTTATTTACTACACACAAGACTTATCTGCACATTATTGAAATATCTGTGTACTGCATGTCAACTAACTATTATTATTATTTGAATAATTAATATAGTAAAGCATCAAAGCATTTGGTTCCTTTATTAACATTAGTATAATGTGAATCCCAGATTTCTTCACAGATTTTCTGTTAACACCTCCAATTACATTTTATATTATATTATGTGATTATATTTATAGCATTTTTGAATGATCACAATTGGGAGTCAAGGATGGTAAATGCTACACTGTGTTCCTTACAGATGATGAGTTAATCCAGTACAAGTTGAACATGCTGCCCAGGGTTCATGTGTCTTCTGGACTCTCCTCTTCTTCTCATTCCTCCACAGCATTCCACACTAGACAAAAAAAAGAGGCAGGTGGAGGATGCTGATTCATTTGTTTGTGTAAATATGTTAAATAATAAAAATAAATTTGAGGTAATTAAAACGTTAAATAAAACAACATTGCCCTGAACACACACAAATAAATAATTGTTAAATTGTGTTAGAGTCCATGCGTGCATGCCTGCATTTATAGACTGCTATTTGGTTTACTATGTCTAAATGAGATAATTACCGTGGTTGCTGCTTCCTTAGATTCTTTAGCGCATTCGAATGACAATCAATAAGCAGCAGAACCAACAGAGAGCTCCAACACAAAGATGATCATTTACCTTTATAATAATAATAATTATAATTAGGCTTTCATTTGATGATCAACTTTATAATTAATGTTATTTTGCCATAAAAAATTACAAGACCTTTTGTAAGTATAAGTTGCATCTGGTGATGTCAGGTCACCTGCACCAGTAATATTCAGGTTTGTTTTTTTCACAGAACGTGATGTGAACACAGGGTTATCAGTTTCTTCTGAGAATCCTGCTGTGCAATCTCTTTTTCATCTCCAACTTACTGTCAGTGCAGCAGAGGCTAGTAGAATAAAAGCCTTTGGCTCAGATGCATCTGGTCTATATTAATTATTTATTTATTTTAATTTTTTTTTTTATGCGTCTACACCCAGTGTTTTAGGCTCATTTTGCAGGTATCAGCATTTATGTGTATATTGATATTTTTCATTATGCCCTTATGTGTGAAGGAGGACAACACAGTTAAAAAAAAAAGCTATTCTGAATGTATTCATTTACATATACATATTGATGTTTACATTTAAGTTCATAGTGGTTTTGTTGTGCAAAACAATACAGTCAGTATAATTGGACATGCCCTGTTTTCCAAAATCATTCACTGCTTCCTACTCAATATGTAGTGTGTTCTATATAGGGATCTTTATGTAGTGCTCATCTTTAAAGTAAATGCATTTGTTTAAATTTAGTTCAGGCATTTAATTACGAGCATGCATCTTATGTAATTTTCCTAAATGAATCTTTAAAAAAAATCCCCCATGTACTTTTGTGTTTCTTGTTAAGATGCCTCATTCTGTTAACAGTAAAGTTAATTTAATTCTTGTGGAACTGCTTATCTCATGGCTTATCATTTTAACAGGTTGCAGTTTTTACCTACACTCAACTATCTGCTATTTTCTTAGCAGCACACATAAAGGTGGTTAGTAACCATTGGCCATATTCTACTTGTCATGATGCATTGTGAGCCACCTTGTGTTTAAGGAATCATACATTTTACTATACACTTAGATAGGGCTACACAACAGTAAAATTATATATAGCACTACATAGTAAGTAGTGAGTGATTTTTGAACACATGGATAGTCTTCGTGAGCGAGTCCATCAGAGTTAATTGCAAAGCAGCAGAATCAATCTGCACTGCAAAATGTCCATCTGCTCAAGATTTATCAATCTTTGCTGCTTAAAGTGTGTGCTCTTCAGACATTGTCCAAAATGAAACTTAAATCCTACCACTGAATGCATATTGGGTAATTATATTATGCAACAATCATAATGTCAACCCTATTAGCTTTGACCAGATTACTGTGGGTCTTCTGTTGTATTTTGATTGTAAACAGAACATTAAAGCAAATGTTCATGAACATACTTTTACAATTCTACTGTGGAGTGTGTTGTTTTTAACCACAATTTAAAACTTAAATTACATTTAAATTCGGTCATTTATCAGATGCTTTTATCCAAAGCGGCTTAACTTAAACACATGTAATGTTGTTAACAAAACTTAACCACATTACATGATAAAGTGAAATCTAAAGGGAAATGTTCATAAGCAATGGCTGTTTAGCTTTAAATGTCCTGGCACTTAAATATATTACATGGGTATTTAAAAGAATTAGGTTTAAGGCTTCAAGACAAGATGCATTACACCTGCTGTCACCACAGAATGTGAAGCATATTTAATTATTAATGCATGCTATAATATGGAGATCAGAATTCACTGTAATGAACCTAACCCATACCAACAACATGGTTTTTGGTATGGGTTTTTTTGTCTATTTTTTACCTTATACTCCATATTTAAGGCGGCACGGTGGCTTAGTGGTTAGCACGTTCGCCTCTCAGCGCTAGGGATTCCCGGTTCGAATCCCCATCTGGGTGGAGTTTCCATGTTCTCCCCGTGTCTGCGTGGGTTTCCTCCGGGTTCTCCGGTTTCCTCCCACAGTCCAAAAACATGGATCAAGTTAATTGAATTCTCAAAAAATTGCCCCCTATAAAGTGTGTCTGTGTGAGTGAGTGTGTGCCCAGCGATGGATTGTCGCCCTGTCCTGGGTCTATCTGCCCAGCGCCCGAGACGTTCTCCCCTGGATGGGCATGGGGAACCCCACCGCGACCCTAATAGAGGATAAGCGGGAGATAATGAATGAATGAATGAATACTGCATATTTACGGTTTTTAAGTATGTCTAAAAGAAAGTATTTAGCTTGTAAGGGCCACCACATTACTGCACCAGTTATGTTTTTATGTTATGTTTTATTATTTACAAACTTATTGCACTCTTTTATTTAAAAATACATATTTCAAATACTTTATAAAACTAAAATCATCATTTTGTAAAAGTCATCAGTCCCAAAATTCATATTTGGGTACAGCCAGCTTTTGCTGAATTATTGCCATAAGTCTTTTTGGATTTGTCTTTACGAGATTTGCAGAACTAAATTTCGTATTATTCTCCCATTCCTCTTTCTAGAGATAGTATAAGCTCAGTCATAGTCCTTGGTTGCATGGCAATTTAAAATAATCATGTACAAATTGGATTTAGGATTTTACTTTTTTGTTCCTGATGTTATGTTTATTATTATTGTTATGTTCATACAAGCACCACCTGCCCCCCTATCAGCGCAGCATTTTTTTTGTAAAATTTGTACATCTATTTTCCTTCAAGTAATGTGCACAGCATTAAGGTAAATGTGAAAGTTTCCGGCCCTAATGGCATAAGACAGAATACCACAAATGACAAATAAAGATAAATAAATGACCAGAAAACCAAAAGAGAGAACACCTAATGGCACAGTCATTGAACAGCTGAGCCAGCAGTGCTGAGATACCAGAAGGAACCCCTGTACACCCTTGCATCTTGGCCAGCAAATTTAGCAAACTCCATGCTGCCTCCTCTTTACTTTCATGGTAAATGGAGCGTCTTACAGCATTTTGAGGTTGGTGAAACACTGCGCGCTGCACCAGTTCTTTATATCAACACAGCCAAGTAAAAAATGTTTAAGTGCAGAAAGCTTAGTCCAGCAATAATAGAACAAATAGAACATTCAAAAAGCTGGCTGCTCCAATGTTAAACCAAAGCCATGCAATGTTGTATGCAGCTAACATGGGAAACAGCTCCTAAAACTAATTTATTATGGCAGTGCAGCGTTGTACTCAGCTGTGCAGCTATGACTACCTCAAGATGGGTTTAAATTTTTTTGACTAGATATAAAACTTGGTGCGGAACTGAAAGTAATGGACCATGACTTTAAAAAAACAAGAAGGCACGAGAGAGAATAAATCAAGGAAAAAGGTGTTGTTATGCATGATGTGTAGCATAGTACATGATTTAAAATAATGTACCCTGTTTGCCCGTTTTATGCACCAATACGAATATGAAGTGGTCAGAGGTGTGCATTATTTTCAGTAATATCACGGCTTAGCCAATCAGTTTTAAGGACTGGAACTAACTGTTTTATAAAGGTAATTAATGCACCTGCTGGAGGTTCCTCTAATAATTGGTGTGCAGTATCTATATGCTGGACATGCAGTGGGAATGGCTCCAGTGCACATCTCTCAATGTTTAAGGGAAATGAGTCATAGCATGGTTAGGTCATGCGAAGGTTTCAGCTGCCTCTGTACAGGAAGAAGATATAAGAGCAGTGACATGGACGACCTGGTGTAATTAAATGTGTTTTAACTGCATATTTTTTTAAATATAGCTTATTCCTGTGTTCGATAAATCCAGATCATGCTGAGCTTTCAGTTTAAATTGAAAAACTTATTTTATGTTAAGCCTTTGCAAAACACTACCCTGATAAATAGCTAAAGACTATTTGTTATTCTTCCACTGATTTCTTCTGTCTTTTTCTGGCTAGTTTATGATTGCTATTGCTAATTGCTGTAAACCTACGTGTTATTTATTAGATTCCCTGAAATCCAACTGTAAAAAGAGACCATTTAACATGCTGATAAAGATACGAGAGAATCCAGTTCAAAAGTGAAATGTCTTATTAATGACCTAAAGAGGCTCCCTGGAGGAGAACTAAGATGATAAAGGGAATCACAAATCAGTAGTATGCTAAATAATTTGAACTTAAGAGGAGGGCAATGGTAATTATCTTTGAGTTAACTATCAAATAAATATTACTTTCAAATTTGCTTTTTTATACGTAATTAAAATAGGATGAATAGAAATAAATAATTAATATCCTTAATAATACATTTTTAAAAGGCTATTTTTTATGCCTTGTAATGGATTGGTTTCCTCTAGACACAGTATTCATTCTTTTAAATCAGTGTTTTGAAGCTTTGAAAAAAAACTCTTGGGTGGACCAATACCTAAAAAACTCTCTAACCTGTCAACTGTATGTATAATGATGCTTAACTACAATAAACAAAGCATGTGGTGTAAAAAAAAGGAAGAAATACAAAATGTAATCAAACATACAAGCTGACAAAGGCAGTTTTTAGCCATTAACAATTAAAATGTAAAGTCACAAATGCCTGCATTGAGTGAGCAAACAAAACTTTCTGTTACTGTGTTCACTCACACAGTTCTGACTGAATTAAACACAATACAATGATTTCAACTATTATTTAAAAGGAAATAGTAATGAGCACATTTTAAACACACTAGTATTATTGCTGTTTATTTATTAAACAAAGGGCCATCGTGGAAGAAGCTGTTTTTATAGAGGGGCATAAGCAACCTGATATTTATTATGTATCTATGTTAAATCAGTATTATGTTTAGATAACACTGGATTATTTTTTGCAAAAGTATAGCTTCTTTTATTTTTTTTCAAGATTTTGATAAACCAATTCAAGCTAACTAGTTAAATGTAAGTAGTTATAATGCCTTGAAGACTTGCATGTCATTAGGTCAACTAACTTAAAAGTGTTTAACTGCTATTTATTGTTTGTAGTCATCGGGGGGGGGGGGGGGGGGGGGGGGGGGGGGGGGGGGGGGGGGGGGGGGGGGGGGGGGGGGGGGGGGGGGGGGGGGGGGGGGGGGGGGGGGGGGGGGGGGGCAGCAATAAATTGATCATTTCCAGCAGCCTTGACAACACTTTACTATCATGGCAATGTTTTGATGAAAGCAACATTGCATCGAGACTTTTCAACATGATCATCATTCATGTGTGAAATTTGTGAACCTACAAAAATGTCTTCCCTAATTATGGCTTCAGTTATTTCTGGGAACACTTGATTACACAAACCTTCTGTCTTTTTTTTTTTTTTTTTTTTTAAATCAGCCCTGAATTTAATATAAAAAAACTTTTATGTGGTTTAATGTTTTTATGTGATATGCTCTGATAGAGTGAACTGCTGATAAACTAGTGTTTTAATGTAATTTTCTTTATAATCTTTATCATGGTTGTCCCATTCACAAATGTAGCAGCAATACTTGGTATATTCAAAAACTATATCAAGTTTAATGTAAAATTAAAATCTACACAATAAACCTTTTTTTCACATGATGATATTTGTTGGTAAAGGGAGAGTTAAAGTTTTTGAAGTTTTCAATTTCCTTGGCAAATGGTTGAGATGACATTTTAACCTAAAGGCATGGGAAAAAGAATGTACACCGTATTGGATTTCTGTTGTTTTAAGTTTCAGAACAAATTAAAGCATCTGATTCCTAAAGGTTCTTAAAATATATATATATATATATATATATATATATATATATATATATATATATATATATATATATATATATATATATATATATATATATATATATATAACCTTATATAAACAACAGACAACATTACAGCATGTCATTATATAACAAAATCAGCATTTTACTGGTCTGAAACATTCAGGTGTTTTAACATGAAGACAAAGAGAAAAGATCTGCAATGACGAGAATCAATAATTGCTGCCTATCAATCTAGAAGGTGTTACACGTCTATTTCCAAGCACTTTAAAGTCCATCATGCTACAGTGAAAGATTATTCACAAGTGGAAAACATTGAAGACAGTTGCCAATTTTCCAAAATAGAACATCCCAGCAAATTCACCCCAAGGTCGGATGAGAAGGTGTCAGATAAATTTGCAAAAAACGTAAAAACTGCATTTCAAACCCTAAAGGCCTCAGTTAGCAAGCTAAGTGACCAATTACATGACAATACAATTAGAAAAAGACACAACATGTATAACTTATTTGGATGAGTTGCCAGGAGGTAGCCTCTTTTTTTTAAAAATAATATGAGCTTGCAAAATTTCATATGATAAACCACAGGGCTTCTATAACAATAAATTTGGACAGATGAACTACCAAAAAACTGCATTGTATACCAAAGTATTCTAGAGTCAAATGTGAAGCTAACTATCAAAGATCTTGGCTTTAAATGGGGTCATGTAAAATAACAATATAAGTATAATCTGTGGTGGAGCATTAATTCTATATTTGGCAAGTATTTACTGAAGGTATTTGCAAATACACATTATAGGAGCAGACAACTAATTATATGCTCTGCACTTTGTTTCCTGATAATAATTGTCTAAATGCTGCTAACCTTTAGTTAAATACAAAAAGTTTTTAAATGCATGTTCAATCCTGCCAAAGCAGCCCCAACTACATGCATGGCCAACCATGTGTCTATGATAAAAGTTGGAGAAATAACAATGAAAAACATGTGAGTGAGATTCTCATTAAGTCTCACTAAACAACAATGCAAATAACAAATGTGCATTTTCATTATTATTCTGAGGCATTAGTAAAGAGTACTGATGCTAAAAAATGACATAAATATAGAATTTAACATTTTTTCTCTCTTGATGCACTAAGGCAGAGATCACTAAGGTCATACAACTTGCTTACAATATGCAAATATGCATGTATATAAAGTAAAACATGTGTACAGTTTTATCAAGATTTTTATTTATATGCAATACATTTCTCAAAGAATTCTCTATTAACAGCTTCCATGTTTTGAATTTTATTTTAGGTTTGTAAGAAATGATATGACAATAATCTCTTTCTTAAATTTAAATGACTTTTAGTCTGCAAATTCTGTGGTGCCTGCATTGGGGTAACCTTCAGAAAAGTCTTTTTTTTCGTTTATGTAAAAACATGCTGATCAATAAATTGGATATATTAAATTGACCTTCTATTACGATATTGCTGAGTTCTGTTGCCACTGATAGCCACTGATGTTGTCTATACATTAAAGTACTAAATAATCAAACAATACATTTTTGATGTGGGAGAAACACAACCAGACAATTACTAGGATCTCATCCTTTTACAGAAACACTCTTCTGACTTATCTAGATGATCAAATTGCAGACAAGCATCAATGTATTTTTTTTTTTTTTGGTTTTGTTTTTTTTCTGGAGACATGTGGTCTGGCATTCTCTTTTCAACCCTGCAATGCATTTTTATTGCTCAGTATGTTTCTAAGGATGGATTCATGAGAATTAAAAATAGTCGATGTGAAAAACCTCTTATGTTGCCTTGGTTATCTTTGTTTGTTAATTACTGATGGGGATAATTATATTAATTTGACTAATGATTGGTGAATTCGGAAACACTAGAGATAGAGATATTTCATTACCGTTACCAGCATTGTGAGCCTCATTTTTTTATGGTCATCTCCTTTATTCATGTCATGATACACTTTTACAGACTCCACAGATCCATATTCCTTAAATAGATCACATATGATTATCTTCTTACTGATTAATCCTATGTGAAAATGATCTGCTAATCCTAAAGCTGTACATACATTTGCCTCTCACAGATATGTAGATACTAGATCTTACTTAGTGAATAAATTGTTCTCAATACTTTGACTCAGTCCTTTGAAATTTACTTTTTGAACTTTTGAGAAAATTGGTGCAGCTGAATGTCAAATTTATGGAGAAATATAGAAAACTTTACTCTACATTACTGTATCTTCTTGATGGGTATCTGTATCGAAAGTGATATCAATGCACCTGTTTCATATTCATTAATCTAGTAGTTTCCATGGTCCCCCTTGTCTACAATATCTTGTCACAGTTTGGTCTGGTAAAAACTCAGCAGTTAGCAGAGATCTGTCAGTCAGAAGCTGGAACCCATACTGATGCTCTCTCTGAAGAAATAGCACTAAATGAGGACGTGTCCAATCCTTTAGTACGGGTTGATGGTAGAAATCGACGTCCCTCAAGCTGTTGTGCTGTTCTCTTTATCAGAAGTGGTCATTAAATATCTTGAAGCTCAGACCAAGCCATTGGAAGAGATGATGAAGCCTCATCATAGGGATGATTTAACACATTACCCATGTTAACTCATAATCTATAAAATAATGAGGTGTTGGTCTATAATTATGGGTCAGTTTAAATAAGTGCTCACTCATCTTAATAAGATTAGTGATCTTTTAAAGATGCAATATTCTGGTGTACACATATTTGTAAAGCTAATAATACATTAAAGGGGGATCAAAGAGATATTAACTGACACTTCAAAACATTTATGTCAGCCAGATTACAAAGATGATTCAGATCCTGGATGAGGTCGAGCTACACAATACTGTGAGCTTCAAACATCAAGATGTAAAACAGAAAAACAAAAGTTCCACAACTTTAACTTTATATATGATCAAAGGGATACAATGTACTGACAATAATCTGTTTTTGAGTATCTGTTTCACAATTATAATGTGTCTTATAATTTCAGTTATTAATAGTTATTAATTTACACATTAAAAGCTATAATGATTTAATCGGGTTCCCAACAAGGCTGTTTTCATGATTAAAATAAGTCATGGAACAAGGGTGTGATCGTGCATCTTCTGTATGTGGAAGGTAGAGTAAGTAAATCATGTCAGGTAATGAGGTGCACCCACATGTCATCTGTGTAACTAATTGTCTAGTCCTTCTTTTTGCAGTGAGTATTAGAGATAAGGACAGAAGGGCTAAGTCAGGGAGACGGACAGACTTGATGTGCTGTGTCTATGCCTCTGTGTGTCTTAGAATGAGTTTGAGTTTAAATCTGTAAGGCCTGTGTATGCTATTCTATTGTGGATGATAAAACTTTTTTGAGTTCAAATACCAGCTGATGGTCTAATTTAGGATGTTCCAACTCCTGCCATGATTCCATACTGGAAAATAAATAAGGCCCAGAAAACTAAATAAACATGTACCCTCACTATCTTCAACTCCTTCTACTGTTACCTGGCTGAATATTCCTCAATAATCTAACATTTTATTAGGTACTTCTTTAAATTATGTATTTACTCCTCACAGGTAATAACTGCACATATAGCAAAGACCTTTTTTTCTACTTTTATGTTAACTGTCTAAGGCAATGCAAACTCCAACAGCTTTTTTGAAAAGCACATAGCAGTGGGCACCATTTGCTAATTATGTTAGTAATTTGTTAATTATATTATCACTTTAGCATTTTATCTCTTAACACTTTAGATTTTATGCTACTGACCTATCTGGGCAGATTTTTTAATGTAACTATTTAGCTCATTTTGTAACAAAAAAATATATAGTGGTAGGTAACAATAAAAAATAAGGTTGTTTTTCTTCCCAGCAGTTGACACTACTTTCATTATCCATCTATCCATTATCTTCCGCTTTATCCTATACTTGGGTCGCGAGGGATTCCTCATGCCCATCCAGGGGAGAACTTTTCGGGCACAGGGCAGATACACCCAGGACAGAGTGCCAATCTATCTCTGGGCACACACTTACTCACACAGACACACACACGCTCTATATGGGGCAATATAATGCATAAACGTGGAAGGACACCAGAGAACCCAGAGGAAACGTTTACAGACACAGAGAGAACATGGCAACTCCACCCAGATTGGGATTCAAACCTTGATCTCTCATCACTGAGATGCGAACGTGCTTACCACCCTCTGAAAATGTATAAAAACATTTAGTATACTAAATGTCTGTTTGACCAGTAATATGAATAATGACTGTCATCAGATTCTAATTCCATAAATCAGCAGTTGTTGATCAGCCCCAAGAACCCTGATCAGAGTACATCTACTTTTTTTTTTACAAGCAAACAAAAATAATTACACAATAAAATCTAAAAACCTATTAAATAGAAATATGTGTAAAGAAATAAACTTAACTTATACAAAGAGTTGAACTTAGATGAAAGAAAAATGGACTGAATTAAAATTAAAGAGGCATTTTGCACTGTTTCTGCATTTGACACCTCTTACATCCCAATCAAGGTTGATTCACCATCTTATAGGGTTTGGAATACAAATGCCCAGAATCAATAGACAGCCCACCAAGTGGATAAGACACCTGGGTGATTATAAGAGGTTAAAAGAAAAAAAAGTGCTGAATAGCCTGAGTCGTTGGATGTAGATACAACATCACAGTCAGGTCTTTTCACTACACTATAAGGTTTATTCGATTTCAATTTAACCCTTTTAATACTTACTTCTGTTTCAATTATGGTCAATTCCAAAGAATTTATTATATAGTTAATAAACAAGCCAAACAATGACCAATAATAAATGAATTACTACTACTTATTGTTCATTGCATATAAAGTAAGACTATGTTTTAATTATTTATTTCTTATTTATAAATCCTTGTGTGCAATAACTACAATTAGTATGTGCAATATGTCATACATTTACTCACTCAATAATTTATTACTATGTCTTTCAGTGCAATAGTGTCTTTCCACATTAAATTATACATCAAATTATACATCAAATTGCCACTTTACTCTTTTTAATACTTATATATATATATGGATCTAGATGGATAAATAAAGTAGAACTTCTTTTCATGTCAGAAAAATGTGTAGGCCATATTAAATATTGGAATATGTCACAAAAAGTGTTAAATGATGTATTCCGTTAGATTGTTTGTTTAAACAATAAATAGCTCTAAATGTCTACAGTTGAGTTTAGCCTTGAGTAAGAAAGAAAGTTAACTATTTTAAAACTGAAAAAGATGGAATATCACTCAGATGTATTGCACAAACACTGGTCAAATCCAAAAATTTGACAGTGTGGACTGATGAGACCATAGTGATAGAAGGATGAAGTATAAAGGATTATAAATCTGTACATGAACATAAAGTTTATTATCAAAACGAGCTTGCAGTAGTATCATGGCTTGACCTTTCATTGCTTTATTTAGAACAAGTTTAAGACTTTTTGATGGTGTAATACATTATGGTAATATTGAAAGTTTACATGAACAGTTCATATGCCCAGTTACAGCAAAGTGCATGTAATTATTAAGAAGCACTGATATTTTAAACTCTTAAATATTGTTCTTTTAATCTCAAACCCAAATGTCTTTAATGCACATAGGGAAAAAAACTGAAAATAAAATAAATAAATAAAAAATAAAAAACTCCTTAATTGTTTCGATTTACAATTGACGCATACAATAAAATTATATATATATATATATATATATATATATATATATATATATATATATATATATATATATATATAATTATCATTATTTTTATAATCATTATCCATAGCCATATAATGTGGAATGACAGTCCATATTCTAAAGCTAATGTCTTCGAGCTGTATTGCAGCAGTATCCCGCTGGCATTTCACACCTGGTTGCTTCCTTACTATCAAAGTAATTTGGATCATGATTCATCAACGTAGTGAAGACTTATTTAGCTGCACATCATTTGGCGAAGCCTTTTCACAATGCTTTATTAAAAGAACTTAATAAATAGTATTTGAGTATAAAATGCCTGACAGTTCTGAATGCGTTTTTTTTCTTTATCTAGTTAGCATAAAGGTTATCTTTATAAAAAAGTTTTCAGCATACCTTTTTGTCTCTGACTTCAACAATTTTACACAGATTGTCATTGTCACCAACTTTTGAAAGTCAACTTTTTGATACATCTTAATCTTTTGTCATCACTAAAAAGCTTTCAATTATCCAGGTTCATCCCATCACTAAACTGAAGCAAATTACTTTTGTTATTATATTCAGTAATTGGGTTTTAAATTGTCATTATGGATTCTTAACTTTTTTATTTTTTAATCATAACTAACCAACGCAAATGTATTACATAATAAACCAGATAACTTGTCTAATTTATCATTTCATTTAATTATCATTACCTGATGCAATGGACTGAGCTAAGGAGCTGTTTGATTTGCTAATAAAACATTTATTTTGATGGACAACATGCCGACAGAAATCATCATGTTCAGCTGATGTAATCATGAGCAGCAAAATATTATAAAAAGGAAAACCTTTCCAATGAATGCAATGTCTCTTATGGGATAAACAATTAAGAGTAGCTATTTTTTCCTTGGGCGGCACGGTGGCTTAGTGGTTAGCACGTTCACCTCTCAGCGATAGGGATTCCCGGTTCGAATCCCCATCTAGGTGGCGTTTCCATGTTCTCCCCGTGTCTGCGTGGGTTTCCTCCGAGTTCTCCGATTTCCTCTCACAGTCCAAAAACATGGATCAAGTCAATTGAATTCTCAAAATTGCTCCATATATAGTGTGTCTGTGTGAGTGAGTGTGTGCCCAATAATGGATTGGCGCCCTGTCCTGGGTCTATCTGCCCAGCGCCCAAGATGTTTTTCCCTGGATGGGCATGGGGAACCCCACCGCGACCCTAATAGACGATAAAGCGGGAGATAATGAATGAATGAATATTTTTTCTTTGTAGCTTTACTTAAAACAGATACATTTACAACTGATTTCGATACACTGGGTCAAAAAAAATGGCACCAAAGCACTTAGCTCTTTTAGACAAGCAATAAGCCAAGCAAATCATATTAAATAATCACCACAGGCCTAATGGTCAAGCATAAATAGGCAAAAAAGATTAATTGATAGATACAGATTTGTCTCAAAGTATAAAGAACAAAGTTCAGTTGTATCTCTACAATCACTGACACACATGATTAGAAACGACTTTGGGTCAATTTTATGATGATCTAGACAATTTTTTGCAATTTGTAAAAACATTTTGGTAATACTTCTCTCCTAATAAACTCTTAATGTTGACAAATTGGTCAGCCTTGTTAAATACTTTGATATACCTGAATGGGACTGAATATATTAATCTTAACAGCTTTTCTGCTGCACTGTAGATGAATGATGACATTACACTAAAAGCAAGAAAGGCACTGCAGTAAAAGAAAGCTAAATAAATGACTCGGTTATAGTATAATTAGTCTCCTAAATGGGCCATTTGTTGCCATGTGTTTTGCCAGTATTGATACGAGTTGTGTAGAGAATGCACAACTTGGCCCTTTTGGGCAGAGGCTGACCTGAATATTAAATGTTTATAGGAAATGGTGAATGTTAGTAAATTCCTTTTGTGTTAAAGCTTCTCCTAAAAAGGCTCATACAGTGCTAGCCAAAATAGGAGCGAAGAGGCCTTAGAAAAAATATTGTCAAGAAGCATTTGTCATTCACTGCATGACATTATGGATTAACACTGAATGGTTGCTGAGAAGCAAACTGGATTATTGTGTTGATGAAAATGAATTCAAAATAACTCTCTAACATGGAAGTACATACAACAGTTAATTCCATGGACTGTGGCTATAAATCAGTGTTGTGATTTTTTTGGGTAGGATTCTTATTTTCTTCTTCTGTAAAGATCTAGTTTGAATTTTAATACATGTGGAATATTCTACCTGGGTAAAAAGTATGTGTTACAAAAGAAGAAATTTGGGCTGGATGATGAGCCCACCTAAAATGTCCTTTTACAACATTATAAAATATTGTTTATAATTTTTGACTAAGTTTACTTTGAAAACCTATACCTTCTTATGGTTAGAAATCTCGTATGACTTCAGGTTAATATCTCTCTTACACTGTAGTAATTAATTCTCAATTGCCCCAGGTCTGTTTGTCAGTCCTTCAATGGACTGGCAGCATGTCCATAGTATTTCCTTAATTTCACATAATAAGCAATGGAAGATGCTTCAGAACTCTCTGCAACCCTAATCAGGACTGTATCAAAGAATAAATAAATGTTTGCAATTGTCTGTGCTTCTACTTAACACTTGTGTAAAAAATAAGGACAAGCAGTTTTTAGTTTTGAGTGGGATGTAAAAACAAAGCTTTTGCTGTGTACTACTGCTTATATTTCTCTTTGTATCTGCTGCACTGTTGTCATCTTTCTGTGTGACTGGCTGCTCTCTTATCTTACTTATTGTTAGTCAATGCATTTGCTGTAGAATTATATGTTGTGTACCTGTCTGAGGATGATTATTTGTGGCTCCATTTGTTTTAGTGAACCATTTCAACTGACAGTATGTTTAAGGTGTTTGTTTGGCTCTGTTGCTTTTTCCATTCAGGCATTGTATAATCATTTGTCCCTAAGAACTTAAAAAGCTCTTTCACTCACAGCTTGCTGGCTGTTTGTAACTTGACATTTCGCCAAACATCCTCTTTTGTAATGAAACCTGGTGCATAAAAATATTTCATTTGCACTTCGAGACAGAAAATAAAACTAAACTGTTGACAAGAAAAATGAGCCAGAACTATAAAAGTGAGCGGATTCCTGTAAACTATAATTCCTTGAAAATAATTATATAGTACTATTTAATAATTGTGTAAAAAATCATATTTTCATATTTCTAAAACATGTTGTGGCAGCACGGTGGCTTAGTGGTTAGCATGTTCGCCTCTCAGCGCTAGGGATTCCCGGTTCGAATCCCGATCTGGGTGGAGTTTCCATGTTCTCCCCGTGTCTGCGTGGGTTTCCTCCGGGTTCTCCGGTTTCCTCCCACAGCCCAAAAACATGGATCAAGTCAATTGAATTCTCCAAATTGCCCCATATAGCGTGTGTCTGTGTGAGTGAGTGTGTGCCCAGCGATGGATTGGCGCCCTGTCCTGGGTCTATCTGCCCAGCACCCGAGACGTTCTCCCCTGGATGGGCATGGGGAACCCCACCGCGATCCTAATAGAGGATAGAGCGGAAGATAATTAATGAATAAATAAAACATGCTGTGTATGATTCAAATGAGAAAATAGAACATTAACTATTTTAATGCTATTTTAACATAAGAGAAGCTGTAAAATGACTGAGACAGTAATTTTCAAATTGGCCCTTTATTTCAAATTTCAAATTGGCCCTTTATTTGCATCTTTGTTTTTTAAAGACTTTCTAAAAGATTCTGCAGTGTGTCTGTGTGACAACATTTATCTAGCAAAGCAGTTAAGGTCAGTCACTGATCTGTTCTAGTTCTGGTTGATCCCATGGGAGTTTGATGGGGTTAATTTTAAATGCAGGACAGAAAAGTATTTTTCAGCTTAAACTCATCCAACTATGCCTATTTCTGCTGAACCTGCTAAGAGGATAAGCGGGCGGCAAGCCATGAGCCACTAACTGCTAGCCATTGACGAAAGCCGAGGGCTGTTAGTGAGCTGTTTGTGATGCTCGCTCCCCGCTGGCATGAATGCCGCAGCTCTCGCCCCTCGGGTCCTGCTCCTGGGTTGGGCTGCGTTGGACATGGGCTCCCTTCAGCAGCTCTTCACAGTAGGGGCAGTAGAGTCAGCAAAGTATGCATTTTGAGGGGGATTTTTTTTCCAGAACATTTTATGTCCCTGAATATTTTACTGTACAGGAATAGAAGCTTTATGATAAAAAAAGCAGATTTTTTTCTTTGGACCAGCAAAATCCAATGTATAAATGGAAAAAGGAACGTTCCAAAACCTCTTGCAATCCACCAAAACAATAAGGATTAAGCCACTTTAAAGTTTGAAATGGATCAGTGAAGTAGCAAAACCAACACTGACACTTTTTGGGGAAAAAACTCAAAATATGATTAAGTATCATCTGCTTAGACTAAAGAGCCATCATCCCACCTGAACACTGAGAAATGAGCTCTGTCATGCAGGAATCCCTTTGAAGCTGCAGCTGTCATATTAGTAAAGTGTTTTCACCTACATTTCATGTGTAACATTCTTCATTTCTTTTTGTACTTTTTCCCTCTAAAATTAGCAGATTGTTTTGGATTTTATCCAAAAATCTTATGATTTCATGAGTTTTTTTTTTTAATTAAGTTAATAGTAGCGCCTAGTCGAATTCTTATGTAAATATCTGTGGAAATATGATTAATATAAAATTGTTGAATATCTATTTCCATTCAAATGCATATTGTTCTTCCCTGAGGATATAGAGATGGCAGTAAAATTGCCTAATTAAATTATCCATGTATTTATAGATCACTCTAAGTCACAGAAGATTAACTTGTATGAATTATTTATATGATGGTAAAATACAAAAGAGAATTGGGATGTGGGAGGGAGTTGCAAAAACAAATACTATGGAGAAACACAATTAATTATCTATAGCAATGTTACATTTCATCCACGGCTACAGCTATTGTTTTTTGGGTACCAACGTTTTCAATTCCCACAGAGTATCACCGCAACATATCTGTTAAAGGAGGCTGTCACAAACGACAGAACTCCTCATCTGAACAATAAATACAACAGTGATGAAGAGACGAGAGAAAAAAAACGGTAATCCTATTAGTTCTAAAAGGAATTATTAGATGGTAGTTACTGCCACCAAGTGTCAGAAAACAATAATGCAGGTTCAAAAAAGCATTAAAATAAAGATAAATCTCTAACAGCCTGTCTAATTCGTTCTGCATGGGTAACCCAGGCTAAGTTGTGTTTTTACTTTTTTATAAATAAATTAAATATTTTTATTTATAAATATAATATATATAAATAATATTAAATAGGAGCGGCACGGTGGCTTAGTGGTTAGCACGTTCGCCTCTCAGCGCTAGGGATTCCCGGTTCGAATCCCCATCTGGGTGGAGTTTCCATGTTCTCCCCGTGTCTGCGTGGGTTTCCTCCGGGTTCTCCGGTTTCCTCCCACAGTCCAAAAACATGGATCAAGTTAATTGAATTCTCAAAATTGCCCCCTATAGAGTGTGTCTGTGTGAGTGAGTGTGTGCCCAGCGATGGATTGGCGCCCT
>JAFMOD010000228.1:1327670-1461011 GCA_019802435.1 Corydoras maculifer
TGGCACCCTGTCCTGGATGTATCTGCCCAGCGCTCTCCCCTGGATGGGCATGGGGAACCCCACCACGACCCTAATAGAGGATAAAGCGGGAGATAATGAATGAATGAATAATATTAAATACGCGGCACGGTGACTTAGTGGTTAGCATGTTTGCTTTTCAGCGCTAGGGATACCCGGTTCGATTCCCCATCTGGGTGGAGTTTCCATGTTCTCCCCGTGTACGCGTGGGTTTCCTCCGGGTTCTCCAGTTTCTTCCCACAGTCCAAAAACATGGATCAAGTCAATTGAGTTCTCCAAATTGCCCCATGAAGAGTATGTTTGTATGAGTAGGGGTGTGCCCAGCGATAGGTTGGCGCGCTGTCTTGGGTGTGTCTACCCGACGCCCGAGACGTTTTCCCCTGGATGGGCATGGGGAACCCCACCCCGACCCTAATAGAGGATAAAGCGGAAGATAATGAATGAATGAATATTAAATAATGCTTTTAAAAAATGTGTAACATGCAGCTATAAGGACGGCACAGTGGCATAGTGATTAGCATCCACCTCTCAGCGCTGGATAAGGTTAGAATCACAATCTGGGTGGAGTTTCCATGTGCCCTCTGTGTCCGCATGGGTGTACTCCTGGTTCTCTGTTTTTTTCCTACAGTCCAAAAACATGAATACAAGGTAAATCGGCTGCTCTAAATTCAAAAATATTGGCTTACCTGTATGCAGCTTCTGAGTAAGTGTGTGCCCAGCGATGGACTGGCACCCAGTCCTGGGTGTATCTGCCTGGCACCTGGTGCATTCTTCCCTGCATGGTCATGGGGAATCCCCTGCGAACATAGTAGTGGATAAAATCGGAAGATGGTATGAAATACTGTATATATGTACTAACTTGCACTTGTTGTTA
Organism: Corydoras maculifer; assembly: GCA_019802435.1. Taxonomy (NCBI): domain Eukaryota; kingdom Metazoa; phylum Chordata; class Actinopteri; order Siluriformes; family Callichthyidae; genus Corydoras; species Corydoras maculifer. The sequence continues at coordinate 1,328,563 of JAFMOD010000228.1, forward strand.
AATGTTCTCCTGATGGTGGACTCTTTAACATTAGCAAATATATAGAAATGTCTTTGGTTGCTTGGAAGTTACCTTGTGTTTCTCTGTAATCTCTAAAGACTAATTATTCTACTCTTGGCCTGATTTTTTTGGTCTGCCAGCCCTGGGGAGACTAGTGATGATCTGACTATGGATTGATGGAATCCATACTATTCAGATATGGTTTTGTAACCTTTTGCATCTTGATAAGCATTAGCAGCTATTCTTTTGGGGCTCTTCTAAATCTCCTTTGTCAACTCCATAATTTATGGATTCCTGTTCTGTTAAATTAAAACAGGGCACTAACTCACACAAAACATCTGATTGTTATCCTGTTGTCTGAAAACACATGACTCTGATTTTACCTTCACATCATTTGCTAACCATGAAAGTTCACATTTTCTATTCCTAGAACTGTATTTTCTTTTATTTAATTTGTATAAAAATTGAATAGTTTTGTCAAATTCATGTAAAATTATTGAAAATTATAAAGGATTCTAAATTTTCTAGGTATTTTAACACCAGAGGTAGCAGTAATTTTGGTTGGCGCTATATCTGTGCAGTAACAGTATCTTGTGTAAATCTTGTAAAAACATGTTCATTTATAATTAATTTATATGTCCCAATATTACTACAGATCTATAATAAAAATTCATATAATAAAAAAAATACAAATATTTTTAGATGTATTATAATATTCACATTTTAGTGTTCTGTCTTCTACAATAACTGTTTTAGTCAAAAAAGAAATTACCATCTGATTATCTCTTTCTAAACTTTCAATTGAAAGTGCATTGTCATCAGTATTGGTGTGACCCTCTGTGGTTAGTGCAAAATAGTTTTGTATTTTCAGCAAATTCCCTGATGCAATTGGATGAGTCTCTGGCAGGTCTATTGTCCCTCAGTGCTGTGATCCACAGGGGCCTGAGCACGACTGGAACACATCTGTCAATAGTTACATGAGAGCTGTCTCCATTGGCATAACTAAGGCTTACAATTTTTACTGAACATCAGCAAATCTTTAGAAGGTGACATTAAGGTATGTATATAAATTAAGTCTTGTAGGAGAGATGATAATAAAATACTATGAAATTGTATTTTCATATGTATATGTATATATTTATTTATAAACTCTTGCTCTCTCTCTCTCTCTCTCTCTCTCTCTCTCTCTCTATATATATATATATATATAGTGTGTGTGTGTGTTTGTGTATAGGAGTTATATAGTACTCGACAGGACAAATTAAAACATTTTTTTTACAGCATAATAAAAGTAAAAGTTCTGTAAATCTAAAATGTGTTTATTTTATTGATATACAGGTGCAAAATGTACAGTTTTATGGGAGGTGGATTATTCTGTGCCGGTGTTGGCAACATACTTCTAGTGGTGTCCACGGCCACAGACTACTGGATGCAATACCGCCAGGCCAGTGGTTACATGCACCAAGGCCTGTGGCGCTACTGTGTGCCTGGGAAATGCATGACACACACCGACAGCATTGGTAAACGACCAAGAAAAAATGACACGTACATTTGTTTTTCTTAAAAGTACTAAAGAGTATTTTTTCTTTATACAGCTTACTGGGATGCCACCAGGGCTTTTATGATCCTTGCCATTCTGGCATGTTTCTTTGGCCTGCTCATAGGCATTATGGCTTTCATCAACTACAGCTCCTTTGATGGCTTTGATAAAACCTTTGCTGCTGGAATTCTTTATTTCATTTCATGTAAGGTTTCTTTGTTTTAGCATGGATTGGACAAATCAAGACTTAGACACTCTGCTTTTCAAACTAAATAATTTAAACTTCTGCTTTAAAACTGCATGTATCCCATGTTTAGGCTTCTTTGTGCTGCTTGCGATGGCTGTGTACACTGGAGTAACAGTGAACTACTATGGAAAGCGATACGGAAACTGGCGATTCTCCTGGTCATATATAATGGGCTGGGTTTCGGTAGTGCTCACATTTTTTTCAGGTAAAGCACATTCATTGATTATAAGGTGCATTTTTAAATTTTAGCATCATACAGACTCTGTATGCAAAAGCATATCATCTTTAGCTAAATTCGACAAAAACTACATTTTGGACGATTTCAACAAAAGTAGAGAACAGAGAACCATCCACCAACCAAAAACTACCTACACTTGTCCTATTACAGAACAGAATAAAAGGAATTAAAAAAAATGTATTAAAGTAACTACAAAAAGCACCTACATAGTAAGAGGAAATAAAATGTATAGAAAATTATATGAAATAAAATGTATAGAAAGAGTGGAGACAAGATGTGCCCGATTAAGTGATGTGTGAGATATAGCAACATTAGAAAGGTTTTCATAAAATCTATAAGAAATACTTGCAACTTTATTATTTAAACCTTTAATAAATGTCAAACCATAAGACTCCTTTTGGCACCTTAAGGTAATTGGTAATTAAGCAGAATTAACATAATGTGAATTGATTTGAAATGTGAGCTAAGTTATATCTGATCTGTTTCTGACACTGTTTTCTGTAGGTATCTTCTACATGTGTGCTTATCGGATGCACGAACCAAGAGGCCCCATGTCCCGTTGAGCGAGATGATCAGAGTTCATCATTCAGTCTGAACGTGAACCATGTGATCTCAGACCTTTATCAACTTTGTCACTTGTTACCTCACAATTAAGACACAATAAATAAATGACCAAAGAAAGGATCTAGTTCTTCTTTATTTCATCACAATCCAAATTTACATTGGTGTTTAATCAATACCCTGGGAATGTAAGCCATTTTATAACAGTATAGCAATTAGAATTTTTACCATGTACCACCTTACAAGTATAAAAAAGTAAAAATTTGAAATTTAAACATTAAGGCAAGCAGTGAATCTGTTCTGAAAGCTAAGATCTATTGTGAAAATGAGGCGTTCACTGCAACACTGGCTTAAATTTCTGTAAAGCTTTGAATAAGCATGCTTCTTAAACTTTGGGCAAACTGCTAAGGATCATCTGTCAAACATGAAAGTTGTTTATGTAGATATGCTTCTCGCTAGTGAAAGTTTGAGTAGAGTTTTAGAAACATGCAACTGAGTGAAAAAGATTGTCAGTGCATGGTTTAGTCGACTTCTTCAATGGTTGGTCCAGAAGAACCTCCCCCTGGTGCAGCACCACCCCCTGGGAATCCACCAGGCATTCCGCCTGGCATCCCACCTGGCATGCCACCGGCACCTTGGTAAAGTTTGGTGATGATGGGGTTGCACACTTTCTCCAGTTCTTTCTGCTGATGCTCAAACTCATCTTTCTCAGCAGTCTGCAATTATAACAGGATACAAGGACTATAAAGAAATTCTGTCCATGTGAAAGATCTGTACCTGAAGTATCTGCACTGTGCACAAACCAATCCTTTAAATTTTTTAATAGGGGTAATGTTAATGATACAGTAATACAGAAGTTATAAAATATATGTATTAGGGATGTACTTATGTCTGAATATGTTTTTCAAGAAAATACAAATATTGCTGTGGACAAATTTATTTTATCCCAAGTCATTAAAATGTAATGCCCTTTGTGAGCAATTTGTGAATGCAAATAAATTACAATGCAAAATAATGATTAATGAAATACTGATGACAATGGCAAATAGAACTATTATCTTAAGACAAGTTTCTATATGCCTACGCATAAACAGAAATAAATAATATATAAACATGTCCAAGCATCATTTACTTCACCCCCCCACACATGTCTCTACCCTTGTTGTCCATTTTATTAGTTCCAAATATTATATGAATGTACCTTGTACTTATATACTTAGAGACTACAGTCCATCTGACTCTTTGTATACTTAGTTATTTCTCTTAACATATTTACCCCTTACTTATACTGCTATAAGTACTTAAGCATCATTGCTGTAACTGATCCAGTCATACCAGTTAACACACAATTTACCCACCATCAACACCAGAAACATTTACAACTCAAATGATACTTGCTCTCTGATTGTCCTGAACATTAAAGAGCAGAATAAAGAGGAAGTAGTGTGCAGAAAAACAGATGGACTACATTCTGTAAATGTAATGTGAATCTATATGGTAGGTGAAACTGGTAAACTAGACACTGAGTGTGATAACAAGAAGGGCTACATAAAGTGGCAGATGACTGTACATACAAAAGCTCTGTAGTTAAAATCAATTATGACAAGATAATTTAAATAAATTTTCTAATTAATTTTAATTTAAGTTAATTCATAAGCATTAATTAAAAGAACACATCAGCCTGCGAAGTGTTACTGTTCTTGTTGTAAAAGCATGTATGTATGTGTTCTTAAATACCTGGTTCTTGTCCAGCCAGCTGATAACCTCATTGCATTTATCTTGTATCTTTTGCTTGTCCTCATCACTGATCTTTCCTTTTAATTTCTCATCTTCAACAGTGGACTTCATGTTGAAAGCATATGACTCAAGCCCATTCTTGGCAGCCACTTTGTCTCGCTGGACATCGTCCTCTGCCTTGTATTTCTCAGCCTCTTGGACCATTCGCTCAATGTCCTCCTTGCTGAGACGACCTTAAATGCAATACAAACAAAAGTTAAACCAAATACTGTAATTAAAGAAATTTAAGTCTAACTAATTACTGGAGACTGGAGTGCTACCTTTATCATTGGTGATGGTAATTTTATTTTCCTTGCCCGTGCTCTTGTCCACTGCAGAGACATTCATGATGCCATTGGCATCAATGTCAAAGGTAACTTCAATTTGAGGAACTCCTCGTGGTGCAGGAGGAATGCCGGTCAGCTCAAACTTTCCCAGCAGATTATTGTCTTTTGTCATGGCTCTCTCACCTTCATATACCTAAAATACAAGTTTGTTGTTGAAAAAAATAACATTTAAAGTTAACCTGCCAACTCTCAATCTTCCATTGATTCCAAAATAACCATAAAATATAAAATCAGATTTTTACCTGAATAAGCACGCCAGGCTGATTGTCTGAGTAAGTAGTAAATGTCTGGGTTTGCTTGGTTGGTATGGTGGTGTTGCGCTTGATCAGAATGGTCATGACCCCACCGGCTGTCTCGATACCCAATGACAGAGGAGTAACATCCAGTAGCAGCAGGTCCTGAACATTTTCAGACTTGTCCCCTGACAGAATTGCGGCCTGGACAGCTATGTAAAGTAAAAAAATAAATCACTTGCCTTCTCTGCAAAACTTACTCACTATATAAAAAGCATCAAATTCAAAATGAATTTACCTGCACCATATGCAACTGCTTCATCTGGATTAATACTCTTGTTGAGTTCTTTTCCATTGAAGAAGTCCTGCAAGAGCTTTTGAATCTTGGGAATGCGGGTAGAACCTCCTACAAGGACAATATCATGGATCTGGGCTTTGTCTAGTTTTGCATCACGAAGTGATTTCTCGACAGGGTCAAGAGTGCCACGAAACAGATCAGCGTTCAGCTCTTCAAAACGAGCCCTGGTAATGGAGGTGTAAAAGTCAATGCCCTCATACAGAGAGTCGATCTCAATGCTGGCCTGTGTGCTAGAGGACAGGGTGCGCTTGGCTCGCTCACAGGCGGTACGCAGGCGGCGTACAGCCCTCTTGTTGTCACTGATGTCCTTCTTGTGCTTGCGTTTAAACTCTGTGATAAAGTGATTGACCATTCGGTTGTCAAAATCCTCACCACCCAGATGGGTGTCACCTGCAGTGGACTTGACCTCAAAGATTCCATCTTCAATGGTAAGGATTGATACATCAAAGGTTCCACCACCAAGATCGAAGATCAAAACGTTTCTTTCTGCACCTACCTGCACACAAAATGCTGAATGTTAGCTTGCCGACTACAAATGATATAAATTATGGTCATTCATTTATTTTTTAAGTTTCTCTCTCTTATTAAAGTTTATCCCAGCAACCATAAAATGCATGGAGACCATAGACAAGTTTTCAAATGTGATATGCCAACACATTTAGGAGGAAATTTTATACCACCAATTGAGCATGATTTTAACCTTTAAGAGCAAACCTTAAGATAATACACATACAAACTGGTATAGACCAGTAGTGTTAAAAAAATAAATAAATAAAATTAAAATAAATTTACACACAGAATCTACCCGAAAACCAACACTGGCTACTGAGCCATTAAGGTAAAGGCAACATTTTGATGACTTTACCATGTAAAATCAACAGCTTTGAGTACATGCCACTTCAGGCAAAAGGAGTTGGCAAATCAACAGCACTGTATGACCTTACAAATGCAATAGATGGCTTGTGATGCACTCACTTTTTTGTCCAGACCATATGCAATGGCAGCTGCAGTTGGTTCATTAATGATTCGAAGGATATTCAGCCCAGAAATGGTTCCTGCATCCTTTGTTGCTTGACGCTGAGAGTCATTGAAGTATGCAGGAACAGTAATGACAGCATTTGTAATTGACTACAAGGACAAAGAAATGTGCTTTGGTTATTTACACTTCAAACACAATGGTAATGTTCACAACTCAAACCTGTTATTTCACTTTGATAATATTTAACAACAAGCACTATAGACAAATAAACAGAATATGATCATAAGCTTGTTTATGTCAATAAGAAAAACCTGACAAACACTATGCATTGCACCATTCTTACCTTTCCAAGATATGCCTCTGCAATTTCCTTCATCTTTACAAGCACCATTGATGAGATCTCCTCAGGAAAAAATGTCTTGGTCTCTCCTTTGTATTCAACCTGAACTTTAGGACGTGAGGAGTCATTGATGACTTGGAATGGCCAGTGCTTCATATCTGACTGAACAACTGGATCGTCAAACCTACGCCCAATCAACCTCTTCGCATCTGTACATCAAATACATGGGAAACAATCTTGGATACTGAAACCCTGCAAAAGAGCTATCCATCACTCTTAAAGCCAAGCTTAAGGCTTACCAAACACAGTGTTGGTGGGATTCATGGCTACTTGATTTTTGGCAGCATCGCCAATCAGTCTCTCAGTGTCAGTGAATGCGACATAACTGGGTGTGGTCCGGTTTCCTTGATCATTGGCAATAATTTCCACTTTGCCATGTTGAAAGACACCCACGCATGAGTAGGTGGTTCCAAGATCAATGCCAACCGCAGGTCCTTTAGACATAGTCACAAGTTCCTGCACATAGAGCAAAAGTTTAAGATGTTTAAGTACCTCATTTGCCTTGAGCAATCTATTAATATCTGTCTCAGGAGGATTCCACTTATGACTGTGTGGTGACAAGTTAAGAAATTAATGGCCTTTTTAACTCTTTGGTAATCAGCTGCATTCGTTTAGTTGCACCTGTTCACGAGATAACAGATTCCTGCTGTGTTTCCTAAATAAACAAGTGTATACAGCCAACAGGGTGGGTTAAGAATTATAAGGTGTTATTATATGGTGTTTTTTTTTACAATGTTAGCATTTTAAAGTTTTGGATAGAGATTTAGATTTATAGTGTTTATGTGCTAATAATTAAATGATAACAATTAGATTAAACAAACTGAGAATAAAATAATTTTAACTTTTTACTCATACAGCAACTATAGCATGAAAGTGCTGACTGTTCCATATTGTAAATGTAATTTTTTTGATCCATCAGTAGGACATAATATTATACCATATAGTGGTCATTTTAAGATTTGGTGTTTTATGGCTGTAAAACATCTCACACATTTAAACACCAGGAGGAGCGTGAATCATTTCGGTACGAATTACATAACAGTCATAGGGAGTGTCTGTAAGGGAACGTTTCCAAAGAACTAGCTAGAACATTCTGAATATTCGGTGAAAAAATATTTAAAGTTCGAAATACATACAGGCATGAAAAATCGCTAGTTCATAATATAAGGAATTATCACAGTGTAATATAAGGAATTGTCACAGAGTAATATAAGGAATTATCACAGTGTAATATAAGGAATTATCTCCTTAGTACGTTCAAATGTTGTATAACGTGCACATTTTAATATAAGAAACGTTTTATACGAATTCTTTTGCAACTAAATAAAAAAGGCTTACCTAATGGCAGTTTTTCTGTAATTCTAAAGTTATTTGTGTTGAAGTCTGGTCGGTGCAGGGTTCGTGTTTGTTGTTTTGTGCACTGCGTGCAGAGGCGAAGCTCAGATAAACACACACACGCGCGCCGCTGGATTCCTTTATACCCGCCCATAGAATAGTCCAGAACATAGAATACACAAAAGCCAATAAGATGTGCTGAAACTCTTAACAACAGCCAATCAGAAAGCAGAACTAGGACACGCGCCCACAGTCGGAGCAAGTCAGTTTATACTAGAAGGCTCTCGAATAAACTCTAAATTTAAACCGCTTTTCTCATCCGTTTCTGTTATGGCTGTTTTTTAGAAAGTTGACACATGTTTATGGGGGGGGGGGGGGGGGGGGGGGGGGGGGGGGGGGGGGGGGGGGGGGGGGGGGGGGGGGGGGGGGGGGGGGGGGGGGGGGGGGGGGGGGGGGGGGGGGGGATATATATATATATATATATATATATATATATATATATATATATATATATATATATATATATATATATATATATATATAGACACACAGACTTTCAATTTTCCATTCCAACCTTAATCATAAATTAACTGTAACCATGTAACCATAACATAAACTATAAGGCTATAATTTTCAAATTCAAATAAAAAACATAGATTGACTTTATAAGACTTACCTCTTAGAAAATAGTTTTTTTTATAAAAGAAATATCTGGAAGGTTTCATGTTGCTTTTATCTTTGTGAGATAATTTTTCACACCCTTCTCATTGCAAATGATATTATTATTAAACAGGGTCACATGGTTAACAAAACAGCTATAAAGGATAGAGGAAACCAAATCCAGTGTGTCAAAGCATTTCACTATAACAAGATAAAGTTATACTACCTGAATAACATTTAAACCAATAGTTGGTTTAAAACTAGTAACAATTTTATTATTTAAGAAGTAAGTAGTTGGGATTAAGTTTCTTTTAATACTTTTAAAAGAATGTGTGTAGTTCTCACTTTAAATTCAAAGAGGCTGGTAAGTATTGCACTTTGCTGTTTGATACATGTTCATAAAATGTAATTTTACTTAATTTAATTGACTTAAACCAAAAATTGGAAATTGCAACACATTTAATTCAAAGTCATTTAAATAAATGTATTAACTCACCATTTTTGTGTTATCGCTTTACAAATGTGTTTAACAGAGGCATCATTAGAAATTTAAAAACACTGAGGATAAGCTTTGCTTGAGGGATAGGGGTCTTGGGATAATTTCCCCTAGACGAGATAATGGTTTTCATTATAAAATAAGAATAAAATAAAGAAAAAATAATCCATATTTGAAGTATCTCATAGCAAATATGTCCTATTTTATTTCTATCTGGTATAAGTCTTATTACTTCAATCTGTCAATCAATTTATTCAAAAGTTTCAGATAAAGCAAATATATAATTAATGTCATGTAAAGCAACAGGTTTTGAATATGTTAATTAAATACATAGTTTATATATAGGTGCAATAAATGTGTTTATGCATTCATGTTTAATAACTGACTTAATTTAAAGTAATAGAAAATATGATCTGACATACGTTCTTAAGTTTTTGACTTTGGGAACATCAGTTTCCTTCTACTTTACAAAGACGTGCAAATAGGTAAATTAAAGATACAAAATTGCCTATGTGACTGCATCAATTGTAACCCTTCCCGATTAGCAATTGCAATCTATGCAGTCCAGACTGTAATCACCTAAAAAATTAATTATACTCAATAGCTTAATAGTTATAGACTCAAAAGAGTTTATGTGAACTTGGGGTCTTCTCAATTTTACCCCATCTATCTTTTAAATCAATCTTTTAAAGTAAATGTAGTCTTTTAACTTCACATTAACCCAAAACAATTTACCAAGACTACAAAAAAAGTCTTTAAAAATTTCAGTTGTGGGCCCCTGCCTGTTTTTGGGCTCTTCTTAATAGTCTAATTAACACTGACCTGTCATTTACAGATGACTCGGACCTCATAGTGTCATGTGGATCTGATAATATCTTTGTTAGCATCCTGCTATGTCCATTTTACTATGAAGGGTACAATGAATCTTTTTTTTTGCACTTAATGGAACAACAATCCAGCTTGACATGGAATCACTAAAACAGGAGCAAGCACCCCAATCTTAAAATTTTATTTTTCAATTTTTGAAGAAGACATCTCATTGTGGGAACACTCTGGAGGTAGGATCTGTAAAGTCAATTGTTCATTCTAAATGGACTTTAAGCAATATTTTTTTTATAAAACATGATATAAAATTTTAACAACATTATGTTATGCTCTTAATAAGAGCATAATTCATTTTTAATTGTAACTCTTAAAGTGAGACATTTCATAATGTAAATATTAACCCTTTATAATATGTACATTCCAGGTGAAAGCTGTGTTACATTCTGTTTTTTTCCAACTTCTCAAGACATTTACATACATGGGTTTACTCATTCATTCATTCATTCATTATCTCCCGCTTTATCCTCTATTAGGGTCGCGGTGGGGTTCCCCATGCCCATCCAGGGGAGAACGTCTCGGGCACTGGGTAGATAGACCCAGGACAGGGCGCCAATCCATCGCTGGGCTACATGGGTTTACTATTTTTTTTTATTTGTCTACTGTATAACTACATAGATGTATTTGTTCTTGTATGTATTGTGCTGTGAAAACTGTAATGGGCTGGCATGTGTCCGGTGTATTTTCAATGTTGAAAAATAAGTAAAAATAACAGATTATTAAGTCTTTTGTTTGTTTCATCAGATTTTAGGCCAAATTGGCACAGGACAGCACTCAGACTTGTCAACATTTCAGGAAGTATTAACTCCTGGAAACTAATGTGAACTTAGGCAAAGTCAAGAGCTCATTGATCAGTTTTCCTGCTAATACCCACATCATTTGTTCAACAACACTAAAGTAAAAAAAATCTATTTAATGTAAGTATTTCCTTTTGTTTGTGATCTATTTCTATATAAGATGATAGAGAAAGGGCGGCACGGTAGCTTAGTGGTCAGCACGTTCGCCTCTCAGCACTAGGGATTCCCGGTTTGAATCCCAATCTGGGAGTTTCCATGTTCTCCCTGTGTCCATGTGGGTTTCCTCCGGGTTCCTACACGCTTCTCCTTTGAGGCTTTCTACTTTTTACAGCACAAAAATACGTCGATGTCCACATTCTACCTACACTGTGTAACCTGACGCCACCTGTATCTCTATGCTCATGGTAGTAAAAATGTTTTATCCACCAAACTAGCACCAAGCCTTTTTTATACAAATGCAGTTGCATGCAGTATTTTAAAGATCTCATGTCCACATAATAATTACTTAAATATATTATATTTAAGGTTTTGTTCTGGTGTCCTGTTCTGGGGTGTGGTAGCTCAATGGTTAGGAAGTTGAGCTATCAATCTGAAGGTTGGGTGTTCAAACCAAAAGCTTTCTTAATTTAGTAATGTGGGCTCTTCCTGTCTAATTTTATTTATCAGCTTTCACATTCATTAAAACTCACAGAAAAAAACAATAGTCTGGACCATTCTGGTCTTTCTTTGAATCTTATCCCATTAAGTGCTTTGAGCAACGTCTTTAACCTTAATTGTTCCACGGGTGCTGTATCATGGGGATACTTGTAAGTTGCTTTGAAGAAAAGCATCTGCCATATGACCTAATGTAACATAACGTAACCTAATAAAAATGAATTTAAAAAAAGATGCAGTTAACGAGGGTGTGGTAGCTAAGTGATTAGGATGTTGAGGGAGTTTCCAGCCCATTAAGGCCATTGAGCAATACTCTTAACCCTCATTGTTGCATGAGAGCATATCATGACTAGGGTGGGAAGAAGCTAAAAGCTCTAACAGGAACCTAGTCTAGACTTGGAACACACACAGGAAACATAAACAAATAATAAATATATATCAAACTTGTGCAGGGAATTAAACATTCCACCAGCGCCTAAGACTGGAATGGCCTATCTAAACAGATTTCCACTTGCATATTCAAATATCAGACTGAAGAGAAACCTGAATACATAAATAATAACCAATAATAAAATAATAAAAATAATAAAACGCTGTTTCTAATCATGGTGAAAGTAAAAAATTCAAAATGTCTAACAGAGGTTCTCTGAAACATATGTACATGCACATTATTATCAGTTTTCCCATTCAAGCAGCTGTGGCTCAAAAATGTGTGTAAGTGGACAAGAGTCCACTCTCAGCAGACTGTCGAGAGGAGCAAACCTGCTTCTCTTAGACATGCCCTGGAAATTTTAGCTTTTGTGGATGCTACTTCGCTACTTGATAAAACAAATAATGTAACTACTGGAAAGTTATTCGAGGCTTAGTGGTTAGCACGTTCGCCTCGCAGCGCTAGGGATTCCCGGTTCGAATCCCCATCTGGGTGGAGTTTCCATGTTCTCCCCGTGTCTACGTGGGTTTCCTCTGGGTTCTCCGGTTTCCTCCCACAGTCCAAAAACATGGATCAAGTCAATTGAGTTCTCCAAATTGCCCCATGTAGAGTGTGTTTGTGTGAGTGAGTGTGTGCCCAGCGATAGGTTGGCGCCCTGTCCTGGGTGTATCTGCCCAGCACCGATACGTTCTCCCCTGGATGGGCATGGTGAACCCCACCGCAACCCTAATAGAGGATAAAGCGGAAGATAATGAATAAATGAATGAATGAATGAATGGAAAGTTATTCGATAAAGAAATCAGCTATAATACTGCCAAGCTACAGGAAAATGTAGTTAGCTTCACTACATAATGAGCGCTACTGCTCATTACTGTTTCTATGTAAGATATAGTCTGTAGTTAAGTGTAAATCATTACTTGTTTTTTTTTTGTTGTTGTTGCATTGTTCAGAACTGTGCAAACGATAGAAGACCACTCAAGTCTAATCAAGATCCAGACAAAGTGGAAACTGTTTTCCTCAGATCCAGTCAAGACAAGAAGAAAAAACATAAACACTTTCAGGATGTAGTTATCCACTCGAGAGCATTTAGTACAAGTTGCTCTGAATTGTTAAGTGTTTAATGATGGTTCTTCACCTACAGTTCTTGACCTTTATATTGTAATTAGTTAATATAATCTGGATTGTTTTAAGACATTTTGAAGACTGTTTAAATGTTTGCTCATCTAAGAATATTATTTTGAATACATCTTTGAAAAAACGTATTGTTCAGAGAAGTTATTCAATTCTGTTGATGTGCTGTTGGTAAATTATACACATGTTCACAAAATATCATGACATTTAATAATCACACAAGCAAAGTATAAGCATTAAGATTCTGCAATTAAGATTAAAATACATTTTTTATGATTTTAAATTGCATTTATGAGCTCAGGCACTTGTGAGGGAAGCATAGGTTTAGATTACAACAGACATATTTTATCCTGGAGAAGGGTTCGAGGCAGGGCTCTGAGCATCCCAATGGAGTGTCTAGCTAAGTGCACAAACTGTTATAGGTATATAATTGTTAAAATGAGTAATAACAATAATTAATAATTTAAGTTCAATTATGATTGGTGAATAAAAAAGTACATAAGCGCATGTTGCTATTTTAGATAAATGTTTTGGTCAATTTGACACTGAAATATAAGGAACTGTTAAACTATCTTAAAATATTTACATTTTAATTGTATATATTCATTGATCTATTTGTTTGTGATGCAAAGTCTTTAATTTATTAATTTGCTATTCCAACAGTTGCCGCCTCAGACTCTAAATGTAATGACTGTAGGTCAGTGGATACCATCATCATGTGTTTGTTGAGTGCTGGCTGTACAGTCCTTGTTATTCTTACTGTTATGTACAAAAGATCAAAAAATTAATATGGTAAAAGTGTCATGGGACAGTATGGTGCTTGGAGCCAAAAAAAATAAGTACACCAGTGGTTTCTTCATCAAGACATTTCAAATAGTTTTTATGACTATACTCCATGTTGTTGCAATTGATTTTTCTTTTTCTCAGTTTTTAGATGGCTTAATTTTTCCCCTATAGACAGCACTCTGGTTTTCATCTCAGCTGATACATTTTATCAACAAATACAGTCTAGACATTTAGGGCTATGTATATTGCTTAAAATATAACAGAACATGGTGTTAATGATAAATACTCCTAATTTTACTAATCACGTCTATTTATAGATACAAACAATTAAAAAAATCAAACCCCAATAATATACAAAAATAATTTGTACCACTATATTTGGAGCTAACTTTGAAAAAATATATTAATAAAAAAATATTTTCAATTGTCTTTAGAGCTATAAAAAAACTATTCTTTGTCTAATTGAAGAAATTATGAGTGTAATCTGCCTCCTTAAAATATTCTGTGTTTTTGGCCTGAAATAATCACACATTAAATATTTGAATATTAAATGTTAAAATGTTTTAAAAATTTATATCATTGTAACATATTTAGTTATATCATTGCAATATATTTAGACACTGATACATGATACTTTACTATGACACCTGCTTAACATTGCAGACTGAGTATGCATGGCTGATCAGTCAAAGAAAGCTTTTATATAGTGACTCACAAATGCAAATACATTCAACACTGGAAACATGTTACAGGGTAACATAAAACTGTCCTACCAACATTCAACGTTTAGCTAAAATTGAACAATTTTGGATTGCTAAAACAAGGTTTATTACTCTTGGATTGTGGATAATACCAAAGCCATGAGTCTGATGAATTGGGTGGTAATCATATTCCATCCATTATCTTCCACTTTATCCTCTACTTGGGTCGCGGGGGTTCCCTATGCATATCCAGGGGAGAATGTCTCGGGTGCTGGGCAGATCTATCGCTCATACACTCACCCACACAGACACACTCTATATGGGGCAATTTGGAGAATTCAATTGACCTTGATCCATGTTTTTGGACTGTGGGAAACCGGAGAACCCAGAGGAAACCCCCCGCGGACACTGGGAGAACATGGAAACTCCACCCAGGTTGGGATTCAAACCGGGAATCCCCAGCGCTGAGAGGCAAACGTGCTAACCACTAAGCCACCGTGCTGCCTGGTAATCATATCTCTTTAAAAAAATTTAAGGTTGCTCTCAGGTTCTAGTTTGAGTCACTGCTATCCAAAGAGTGATCAATTATCCAAACAAATCTGTTTTTTTGAGCTTTGCTAAAGTCAGGCTGAAGGGAAACAGACAGGGTGGAAGCTCACAACTGTGCAGAACAATTAATTCACTGTTGTAGACCTGCAACGTATCTTTACATAGTAAGTTACCCAGAAAAGTTACCTAAATAAAGTTAATAGGTGTAAAGCAAAAATTGCTTTTTGCATGTTTCAATAAAAACCATTAGCACATTAATAATGTCAGAAAACAAATTAAATAAAATTGTCTTTTAAACATTTTATTATTGACGCTGTGTGTTTAATTTTATCAGTTTTAGTTATTATTTTAAAGTGGCATTTTTTACACTTAAAATGTGTTTTTTTTACAGTCTTATGAACAACAGATGCTGACAATGTAACTTTCTGTTAAAATACAAACATTATCTAAGGTTTTTAAAATGTTCTTCCTATTCCTTTATCTAAATTTTTTTTTTAATTAACACAAACTTAAACACTGTTAAATGTCTTATATTAGATTAAAAGCTCACTTCAACATAATTTGACTACACTAACATGATCAAGTCATTTCCGTGTACTTTTTGATGACGCTAGAATTCTTAAAGGCAATACATCTTCCACCCATTCATTTGGTGACTGCATCATTCTTTCCCATAATGCCACCTCCTCAGCAGTAGAATCCATCCAGTCTACTTTAATTCCATAACTCTGCCCTGTGAAAAAGAAAATAAATGCCTTATCCAGAGTAATAAACTCGTGTAAAAGAGTAATAATTATTTTCTATTATAACACAATGAAAATTAAGTGGACAATATTACGTTTAAAGGGAAGTGGACAAAAGAAGTTATGCAAAACTGTGAATTGCTGCCCTATATTGCCCCTAAATTGTGTGTGCATAGCTGTGTACCCAGCTAAGGGTTGTGCCCTGTCCTGGGGAATCTGCTACATGCTCAAAACATTCTTCTCTTGGGGATGGGGAAACCCTCCTGTGACCCTAGTATATGATTAAATGGTCAACATAATAAGATAAGTTGAATAGGCATATACAAAATAATTCTGCCCTGCAAAAAATGTTTTTAAAAAAGTGTTTTTAAACATTCATTCATTCATTATCGTCAACTTTAACCTATATTAGGGTGGGGTGGGGTTCCCCATGCCCATCCAGGGGAGAATGTTTCAGGTGTTGGGCAGATACACCCAGGACAGGGCGCCAATCTATCGCTGGGCACACACTCACTCACACAGACACGCACGTATACACACTCCATATGGGGCAATTTGGAGAACTCAATTGACTTGTTCCATGTTTTTGGACTGTGGGAGGAAACCGGAGGCAACCCACGCAGACACAGGGAGAACATGGAAACTCCACCCAGATCGGGATTCGAACTGGGAATCCCTAGTGCTGAGAGGCAAACGTGCTAACCACTAAGCCACCGTGCTGCCGTTTTTAAACATAATAAACATTATTATGGAGTCATGACAATTTACATACAAAAAACTGCTTAGGCAATTATATTAGTATCCAACATCTGTATATAATTGGTACAACATGCAAACCCAGATCAAAGTTATGTTCGTCGCATGCCCAGCCCACTTTTCATTTGCTCCTTGATCAAATAACTAGGGAATAAAATCAAAATGAAGGTAGCTAATAGGCCTAACGCTTATTTTAAATACATATATATATATAAATATATAAACATATAAATACATATATATAAACTGTACTAATATCTACCTGTGCAAAACGCTAACATTCTATTAATAACATAAGCTCACATACTACTTAAAAAGAAAAGACTGCATATTTAAAAAAGACTACATATTTAAGAAAGAGTGAATGTAACAATATTAATAAAATGTAATAGTTAATTTAGCAGCCTCATTTATACATTCCTCGTTATGTGATGATACCTGTCCCTAGACCAAGCCTCAGTCCTCCTATCAGGTGATCGACAAGTCTGTCACGATCCCACACAGTGAGCTCCACACAGGCCTCTTTCAAGTCATCGGACCTGAAGCCGTCATACACCATGGTGTGATTAAAGACAGGGTTTGCTGTCCTCTTTAATATCCGAGTCTTTTGACGACTCTTTTTGCTGGTGTCTGGTAGTACAAAGCTATAAAATAATGCATAAAAACATGACATAGAGGCCACAGAATGCTTAACATTGTCACAATAAAATATGTATGTAGTTGTTGAGTCAGGCGATTCACAAAACATAATCAATTAAAAATACAACAAGCATAATTTGGAGTATGTCTGAATGTGCTAACTCTCTTTCAGCACACCTCTTTCAAAGTACCTGAGAGTTATTTCTAAGAATACTGTAAAACAATTGCCATATGTCCTGAGAATTGAAATAGGTTGAAATAGTTTCAAGGTAATAGACATTGCCTTATGAATGCTACTGTTCGGTCTAACAACAGAAAAAAAAAAAATTAATTTAAAAAAGGAATGAACCGATTAACCAACAAAAACAAGAAACTATATGAGAGGCATATGACATAAAATGGTACAAAAATTCTGAACTAGCAATATGAAATGTAAAAATTCTTAAAGAAACAAATTTAGTAAGAAGCAAATAGCAAATGAAAATGTGTAGTTTAATAGAATTTGTTAATCAAACTTACAAACATTCATTCATTCATTCATTATCTCCCGCTTCATCCTCTATTAGGGTCGTGGTGGGGTTCCCCATGCCCATCCAGGGGAGAACGTCTCGGGCGCTGGGCAGATAGACCCAGGACAGCGCGCCAATCCATCGCTGGGCACACACTCACTCACACAGACACACTCTATATGGGGCAATTTTGAGAATTCAATTGACTTGATCCATGTTTTTGGATTGTGGGAAGAAACTGGAGAACCCGGAGGAAACCCACGCAGACACGGGGAAAACATGGAAACTCCACCCAGATGGGGATTCGAACCGGGAATCCCTAGCGCTGAGAGGCGAACGTGCTAACCACTAAGCCACCGTGCCGCCAACTTACAAACAGTTAAAAAAAAACTTACTTAACTTTTTTTTTATCTATACAAGTTTTTTTCTATATAAGTTCATACAGAGATCCAATAAAATATGAAAAAAATAAAAAACTTATTTGTGACAACAAAAAAAAAACAGGTGGCAACTGTATGCTTAATTTGTTTCCAGTATTGCTGCCTAAATTTCCTTTTGACAAAAATAACACAATTATACTATAAAAATAACTACCAAGGCTACATCTATAGAATATTAGCACAGTTAAAAATGATGGTATTAAACATGAGGGCATTTATTAGTAAAAAAATTACCACTTTACGAAGGGGTCTACAGTGGCACCTCGGATTAGAGGAAGGTTCTTGCACTCTCTGACCCAAATATGCACTTCACCAGAGCTAGGGATTTTCTTTGCTAAGTTGAAAACACAAATAAACGACTGTAAAATAATTACAACAACACAAAAAAAGTTGGATTTTCTGCCATTGCATAATAAAGCAATAAGGCATGACAGTGTGTACCTTATTGTAAATAAATCACCAGAATGGAATGCCCATACACATCTTTCCTGTGATTTATTCACAATAATGCCTTTTAGTGCCTTATTGCTTTTATAAAATGGTTACAAAAACAATTTAATTTGTTGAAATTATTTTTTTGAACAGTTCAGGTAACTTTTTGTGACATCTATGGCAGATCTCTGTAATAACCAAATCATTTAGATGACTCAAATGCAGGTGTTGAAAAGAACAAATGTGGTAAAATGAAAAGTGTGTTCTGAAATAGACTGAGGATATATTTGACTGAGAAAAAGTCACAAAAACATAGTGGAACCTGATAGTTTTCCATTTTCTGCTACAGTAAACACTAATTCAGACAGAATGGTGAATGAAATAAATGCTATTGACACTGCACTATCTGTGTTGCACCTAAACCCCCTTTAGATACAGTAATCAATTGACTTACAGCAATAATATAATAGAGTATGACAAAAATGTAAATGAGCATTTTAAAAAAGTGCTTTAAAAGACTGATGGTAAAAAATACCCATCCTAAAAAGGGAAATGACTGAGTTCTTTTGACCTCATGTGTGGTCTGGCTGAAAAATATTAAGAAAGCACAACTGTAAAGAAAAACATTCAAATCTTACACTGCGAAATCTGAGGTAAGAAGCGTATGGCCATTCTCATCTCGCCTCTCTCATATGCTGACTGAAGATTGCTTGCCGTCTATGAACAAGATAATATGATAAGATCATAATGATTTAGCATAATTTTTTATTTATATATATATATATATATATATATATATATATATATATATATATATATATATATATATATATATGTGGCACGGTGGCTTAGTGGTTAGCACGTTCGCCTCTCAGCACTAGGGATTCCTGGTTCGAATCCCCATCTGGGTGGAGTTTCCATGTTCTCCGGTTTCCTCCCACAGTCCAAAAGCATGGAACAAGTCATTTGAGCTCTCCAAATTGCCCCATATAGAGTGTGTATGTGTCTGTGTGAGTGAGTGTGTGCCCAGCGATAGATTGGTGCCCTGTCCTGGGTGTATCTGCCCAGTGCCCGAAACGTTCTTCCCTGGATGGGCATAGGGAACCCCACCGCGACCCGATATATATAGTTAAAGTTTTAACTTGAGACTTGAGTTTTAACTTGAGACTTTCTCTTTATTAGGCTTTCACCCACTGCTTTCCTCCTTAATGTCCATTTGATCTTCTCCACTCACCAAATAATTTCATTTAAAGTACTACAGATACAGACTTTATTCTATTTCTTTTCTTCATTGGTCCCCTTTGCATTGTTCATAACCAAAACAGAACAGGTATTATTAGAAGGTGGATTATCCTCAGGGCTGTAGTAAAATACATTGCAGTAGTGTGTTATTGTTGATTGTGTGCTGGAGTTTTTACACAACTCACTGTCAATGCTGCTGACCTATCTTTTTTTACCTATATATCTTATCTTGGACCTATCAATACTGACCAATGCTGAGAATAGTCCACTAGCCAAACATGTCCAGCCACCTATATACTATAGATAGCATAAATTGAATAGTGATAAAGGCTAAAAATACAAAGTATGCATTTAATTACTAATTATTGAACACATTTATCCTAATGCTCCAGATTGTAGATGGAAAAATTTAAGATATTTCATTTTAAAAGTGCACAGTAAGTAAACACTGTAAAAAAAACTGTAAAAACTATGTCATATTTGATCCATTTGTACCAGCACAACACACACTAACACTTTAATTTCACTGCCGCACTGAGTATGATCTATCACCTAAATAGTTCCCATTCGGTGTTGGTCCTAACAATTGAAAAATAATTGGAGAACAAATTATGCAGAGAAACAGATAGACTAGAGTCTATATTAGAAGAATTGTATATGGTAAAGGGAATTTAATTGTGGAAATGTTTTTTTAATAAAGTGGTGAGCATATAATGTATGTATATATAGTGGAAATATCGTACCCTGGGCTTAAGGAGCAAAGAGTAAATCTGAGTGTTTCCAAAATCCCAAGCTGAGAGGTCAACTTCATTCTCTCCTAGAAAGCTGTTACGTCCAAATGTGTCATTGTGCCACACAGAGAGGTTAAGGACTTGGGTTTTTAAGTACTCCATTCGAACCCTGTACTGCATAATATAACCAATAAATAACAATGTTATTTTGTTATAATTTATATAATATTGCATTACTTAAATTCATATATATATATAATAACAAGACTATATAATTTGCAGTCAAAATGATGGTCAAACCATTTGAATAAACATGCTTACCCTTAGAATCTCATTGTATACTGGGTTTAAGGTTTTCTTTCTCACAGACGTTTTTCGTTTCCCCAAATTTGCAGAATCAGGTATAAGGTATGTTTTAACATATCTAACAAAAAAGATAAGTTACAACAATCATCCAAAACATGAACACAAATAGCAGCGAAAAAATGGTAGTGGAAGGTCAAAAATCTACGCACGGATCTGATCGATTCTTTTTGGCATCTATTGCAGCCAGATTTTGGCATCGAACAACAAAGATGTGAAACTCACTTAGCTTTTTTACATAGTTAAGTGAGAATTGGATGGTCCCTTGAACTTCAATATTTGTGAAGTCTCCACTGGAAACACTCATTATACTTCCACTAACCTGTGGACACCATAGAGATGAGTGTCATTACAAATGTCTCAGATTAGTTCAAGTAGACTTTTATTATGTAAGAAAGCTATAAAAAAACATAAAACTGGTTAAAGAAAGCCAGACAATAAAGGGCTTCTGTTACATGATATTGAGCATGTGAGCTTACAGAAGAGGCCGATACCATGCCCGAGTTCCTGCTGAGGTCAGCATGGGAACGGTTGTTTCTCCACCCTGTGCTAGTACTGTGAGAACTGTGATCTGATGCAGTGTCACTCCCATCTTCATTGTTCTATATTTAAAAACAAAAAAATACACAAATTATGCATTTTTAGTGGCTACAACATATCATACATGACAATGCCTGTGACCACTCATTTGAATTCCGAATTATTGATTTCTGGTCTTCAGGTGAGTTGCAATAAAAGACAATATTGATGCTACAATTTTTCTATATGTTTTTCTAGTACATTTGAGCATCACTGCACAAAGCATGGTATGGTATCATATCTAATCATATCATATCATGAATATCATAACCAATTTCAAATAATGTCATTGTAAGCTAGCTGCATGTCTGTGTATTCTGACATTATTGCAGTTACTTGGCATTGATGAAAACAATCAAGGGCTAGAATCTAATTAAATAAATTCATAGTCATACTGCACCTCCTTGTCCAGGAAAGAGGGAACAGATTTACATTTTTTCTTCATACTCTCCAGATCTAAGAAGGAGGATGAGTGTGAAGATGGAGTACCAGACTCTATAGTGCACACTGGATGTCAAGCATAAAAAAGTCATTAAGCATCATATTTTTATTTTAAGACATTAGGAATTTTATAACATCCTATAACGTATTTTTAAGTTTACTAAGAAACAATATAAAGAAATCTTACTTTCATAATTATTTTGCACAGATTCATTTCTTTGGAAATTGGTCATGTTGGATTGTCCTAAAGAAGATTGTAAGTGAGAAAAAAGTAATTTAGGAAAGTAAATTATACTGCAGATTAATTCTGTGTTGGATATTACAACGTGTTAAAAATTCTGATCAGGCAGTGAAAATGGTTAAAAAACACAGCAACTATTGTTTATATATTTATTAACAGCACATCTGTATCCTTTAACTAGCTTTCAATTGCTGTATACAGTAGAAGGCAAGCTTATATACAGAATCTGACATGAAAAGACATTTTTACATAAAACAATTTCAGTTTAATATTCATGATCACAAAGGATAATCACCAGTTAGAATGCAGCTGGCAAAATCTCCAAACTAGTTAGTTACTTAATAGTTAATTAACTAGTTAATTAGGTTTCTTGTTTGAAAATCTGATAAACTTCCTGGTAAATTTCATACAGAAATATAGAAAATTTAAGAATTTAGTTTTTTAATGAATGTTTTAACACCACCGCATTTGATCACATATTTATTTAATGTTTCTGCAATAGCACTACAATGATCAGTAGTGATATAAATATTATATCGATATAAAAATTATATATTATAAAATAAAAAATTAGGAAATGGCCCTTTCTATACAAGTGCTTGATGACAGACCGGCAAAGAAAAATGTAACTTAACTTAATTTCTCAACCTGCTTAAATTCTTACATTTAATGAAATTATAGAAATGCGATATATATAGTATAGAAATGCAACATATAATTTTGTTAAGAGCTACAACATTAAAAATCGAAGGCATGAGGACTCATTAAGTAAAAAGTAAAGATGAATACATGAAATTATATTTGGTCTGTTGTACATTTTTGGCATATAAAGTATATTTAGATCATTTATCAAAAGCTCATTTTGATTACATTTCAGAAAGAATTTCCACATGACTCCTATCTCGCGTCTGGCTCAATGAACAGAACAAATGCTCACTAGGCATTGCTGTGATGTCTTCTAGACTTTTATGATACATTGGTTTAGAAGCGGCTCGTCTTAGTGCACTCAGAACGGGACCCTCCTTACCACCTGCCACACACATACATTTTTTTTTCTTTAGATGGACTAGGGTAATTATGTAAGATAATGGTGTAAAGATAAAAACACTAATTTAACACAGCAGCAGAAGCCTCTGGGATTCTGGTGAAGGATCATGTTAAAGTAGAGAATACACACATACAGTATGACACACCATGTGCTTCTAATATAATAGTAGAACATTTGGGAAGGCCAGCTCCTGCTCTTTAATGACTGCACTCGAGTGTGCGATGAGTTTAAACTCTCAAAATGAAATGGGTAATTTGGGTTAGTTTTAGAATGAAAATTCTCAAACACGCTCAAGGAGGTGTAAATACCAGATGTCCACAAATATTTGGCCATGTACTGTATCTGTTTTTTACAGTTTTGTATATTTTACAATTGTCAACAATGTGTTTGAAGCATACTGTAATCCACTATGAGCAAACACTGAAAATAGGGTCTGAATTATTTGATCTCTTTTAAAATTGTAAACTTTCTCCACCAGTTTCCCATAAGCAATAAAAATTAAAGATAAAATAATGTATATCTTACTGTTTGAATTTGGCTGAGATCCAGAATGAGTGTTTGTGGTGTTTAAAACCTTGTGGTCGATCTCTTTACTAGTGCCTTCATGTTGGCACGATTCTTGGTTACTGGTGTTGGTTTTTCTGAAAGAACACCTTACATCGCTACCTGTCTCTGGACATATTATGAATGTAGTGCAGACTAATTCACTATTATGCTCTGGTTCCTGAGGAGGTAGGTACAAGCCTTTGTTCTCAGAAATCCCAAGGTAGTGCTGATAGTCTCGAGGAATAAAAGACCTGGCAAGAGGTTGACAATCAGTATCTTCAGAGGGGTGTAAAGTCCCCTTTTCACTCATTTCTGACCTAGGCTTGAAAATTTCTGATGCTTTCTTTGTCTGTATATTAGATTCTGGGTTTTTGTTTAGTAAAGAATTGCTATTGTCTGATATAGTCCTGACCTGTGGAGAATTTAAATCAGGAAGTTTTTCTGGCTGCAGTGGTAAAGTTGGACTGATAGCACCATCATCATCATCAACCATGTTCATTGCAAACATGCTGGTGGCACGTCGTAAAGAATTCCCTCTTCCAGTTGATGTTCCTCTTTCAAACCTTCGAATCTGTTGTTGACCTTCTTCATTCATAATAACTTGATGTTTAGGAGACATTGGGTTATTTAAAGAATCCTGTAAGGCCAGTTGTGTTTGAGCAGGTTCTGTTTCAAGCGAATAATTATAAATGCTAGAATTGACACAAGGATCAATTTTGTCATTAACAGATGATTTAAATCTCCTCTCGGTCTTTGAAGGTTTGGTACTCTCTCTCACGCGATTATCATTTGCCTTGATTTGCTGACCATGTTGGTTTGTCTCTTCAAATGAAGATTGGTGTTTTATCTGTGCAGAGGTTTCAGCTTTTGGGGGTTTGAATTCCCAGTTTACTGGTCTTTGGGTTATACTGTTAGAGGCAACTGCGGGTTTGCTGGATCCTGCCCAGAAGTCACGAAGGTTTTTGAACTGCAAACTATTCATTCCATCTGCTGTGACTAATCTCTCAATTCTCTCTCGTAGTGGCAAAATCATCACATTTGAACAATTACTAGGTTCTTCTTCATACTTTTGGCCAATAGATGTAAGATCATATTCTGATTTAGTAAATCTTTTAGTCAGCTTTGCAGAAGAGGTCATTGCTGACTTAGAGGATTTCATGTATATTCTTGGTTGGCATTTATCTTTTTCCCAAAATGATTTTAGTTCTTTTATAGTTTGATGCGTAGGGATATCAGAACTTAATTTTGTAATTATAATGTCTGGTTCATTTTGTTTGGTCTTTAATATGCCGTTCAACTTTCTTTCATCAGTGGTTCTGTGTCCTTCCTCAGTGCTTTCAAAATCTACATGTCTTTTAACATTAGTGCTTTGGCTTTTAACAAATCCTGATTTATTTGCTAAAGTGGGAGATGGTTTTTGGAGCACTACTGCAGTAACATTGTTATCTGAAGCAGGGTTCATCGTCATTACATATTGTGATTGATTATTATTAGCTGGAGGTGTTTGATTATCATTTAGTATACTTTTAATAGCAGGTTCTTGTTTGCTTAAATGTGTGATTGTATTGTTATTCTCCTTATGTTTTAAAGTTTGTCTTATACTTGTTTGTTCCTTTTTTGTAGGTACAGCAAACTGTGAAGTAATGTTATCTTTGGGTGTTTCCGTTTCATAATTCATTGCTTGACTGACATTAGTTTGGCTGAGGGGAATTTGGTTTTCTGAATTTACGTTTGGTCTACTGACTAATATCCGAGGTGCTTCAGAGGTGCCTTTCTCCCAAAATGATTTTAAATTGGCAATTTTTGGTGGCTGACCCTCCTCCACTTTCAATTCATGTTGAGGGGTGTTGATGCCTGTACATTCTATCCTATCACCATCACTGTTTTCTTTCTTTAATCGAAATGTGTCAGGTACTTTCTTCTTTGGACTTGTATTCTGTGATGAAAAAAATGATTCCATGACAGAAGATGTGTTCAATGTGTTAGACTGACCTGGAAGATTGAGAACACCCTTTGGTGTGCTAATGGACTCTGGTTTATCAACCCTTAAAACTTCTGCTAGTTCTGACTCTGAAAAAGAGTCTCTCTCCCTGGCATCATTTTCATCCCTCTGACTTGGAATAATCAAGTAAACATTGTTCTCTGATTTGGGTACCAGATTTATTGCATCTTCAAAATCATCCTCATCTTCTATTCTTTCTTCATTTTCAATGTTGTTGTTAGTTTCCTCATTGTCAAGTATGTCACTGCTGTCTGTGCTTTTGCTAAACCATTCTAGTACTTTGGCAATGGAGTCACCTTGCTCTTCACCGAGCTTTGGAGAAGTGGAGTTCTCCAAGATAGCCATTTTAAGGCCATCTGTTTTAACATGTTTTTTTCCAGTTATATCAGATGTACGTTTACTAGGGCTGCTTTCATCTTCAGGCTGAGTATTACCTTTGCATGAGGCATTAGTTGTGATTAAGGACTCATATCCAAGCTGTTCTGTAAAACAAAACATAAATTAATAAATTACAGAAAAAGTAGAAATATAGTTAACTTTTACTACAGTATATAGACAGTGAGTATATAGACAATCATAATTATATGAGCCTCCTGTTGGACATTCTATTATGTTGGATATCCTATACTAAGGTTGTGGGAGGTCCCTTTGCCGGGCAGATAATCCCAGCACAGTGTGCCAATCAATGGCTGGGCACACACTCACTCACACAGACAATATAGGAGGAATTTAGAGTAGCCAATTTACCTTGGATCCAGACATCCTCAAGAAAAACCACACAGACACAGAGTATACATTAAATAGGATATTAAACGCTTTAACATTAAAGTAAACCTTCAAAAGCATTTAAAAACTTAGTCTGAAATCCATGTGTAGAGGCATTGTCAAAACAAGTTATATATAATGTCTTTATAATGTATTTTGAACAATCCAGAGTTTTGTATGTTTTTGCATACCTACAGTGTTTTGAGAACTGTTTTCTTGTTTTTGTGTATTTTTATTTTCATTTTTATACATCTTACTGTGTGCCTTTTCCAAATTGTTGGAGGAACTTTGAATGCTCAGGTTTTCTTGCAATGGTTTGTCTAACAGAGCTTCCAATGTTGACCTGGCCCTTATTCGAGGGATGGATGAAGAATTTTTTGTTGCATCATTGGATTTATTTTCATTGGATGACACAGGAAATGGTGACATGTTTATATTTCTATTCTCAAAACTTTTTGGCACAGAAGGAGGTGGTGTGTCATTGGTTTTACACTCAACATTTGTCTGTGTGCTCAGACGGGGTTGAATAGATGGTGTTCTTTGCTTAGTCTGAGCTTGATTATCCAATAACAGCTGAGATTCTACTGGCAACAGTGACCTAGGCTCCACAGATGATAAAGCTCTTACTGGTTTTAGGGGTTGCATGTGCTGGTTTGACTTTTCTGCAATTTCGTTAGATTGCATATTATCTTCAAAAACTTGATTTGGAACAGAGATTGTGGAACTTGAACTGAGATGTTTTATGGGTTGAGGCAACCGACTCTTAAAGTGGTCAGTGTGGCTGACGTTATGCTTAAAAATGACCCTTTGTGGAGAAGAACTGACTTCCGAATTTATAGACATGCTTGGGGTGGACACAGTGGACCTGCTGTCTGAGCTCACAGATACACTTTGAGTAGATGCAGGGGATGTGGTGCTGGAGATTGTTGAGTTGCTTTGAATGGAGACTGAACTGGTCCTTTCTGTAACTGAGTTTTGAGGCTTATATAGCTTGGTTCTCTTTTTCGGCACAGGTTTTTGGGAAGGGATAGTTTCCTGTGTGTCTGGTATGTTTGTTTTTCCTGATGATTCTTGAAGGAAAACTTGCTCTCCTGTTACAGATAAGCATAAGTAAAGCAGGTTTAGAAAATTGCCTTACAATTTACCCAATTAATTTTACAACACAACAATGTATAAAAAGTGAACACATCTAGTCCACAATTTCATAAGTTTCTTATATATATAATTTACCAGAATTAACGTGTGTTAAACCAAAAGAATAAGCGATTGTTACTATGGTTACTTTAAAAAATCTACAATGAGCATAAATAAACGCGGATTTTAATTCACCAAACTAACATTGCAAACCTTTTAACAGCCAAGTTAAAAAGTACAGTTAACAACATGACTGCTTGTAGAGTAGTGGCAGAAATCAGAATCAGCTTTTTCTACGTGCTGCAGTATCTTGCTATCATCTTGTAGAATACAAAGGGAATTTAAGCAATTTGAAATATGACCAGGATTTTGCAATAAACAGGTATGGCTATGGACAATATCTATACATATTACCAACAAGACAGTGTAATACATTATCTAGAGTCACCTTTGACAGATGCATCTTTATTTTGGGATTCTGAAGAGTCGTTGATGAAATCAAAGCTTGGATCTATCGGTAGCATATTAAATGGATTGTGTCTTTGCTAAAATAAGGAAGGTAAACACTTATTATTTGATCACATTTATTTTTAAATATCTAACCAATTCTGATGACATTAATTTGCTCCTATAAAGAATAGAAATTAACATACCCTGGATGGTGAACGAATGGCAAAGTTTTGTCTATTATCTGGAGCCTCAGCCAGACCACTGAAATGTACACATATTTGTGTAAGTCATATTTGTTGCATTTAAGTGCAATTTTTTTTTTAAATCAGAAAATTGTCCTAGCAATATATATATGTATATATATATATATATATATATATATATATATATATATATATATATATATATATATATATATATACAACGCACGACCCCTTTATTATTTTACATTAGTATATTTAAATAATCATACTACAAATAACACTCAACAACAATTAATAATACAAACTACAACTAACAATCTAAAATAAATTTAAAAAAAAAATTTACTAAACCTTAAAAATTAGTAGAAATATTTGCTACTAAAATAAAAACTGGCGGCACGGTGGCTTAGTGGTTAGCACGTTCGCCTCTCAGCGCTAGGGATTCCCGGTTCGAATCCCCATCTGGGTGGAGTTTCCATGTTCTCCCCGTGTCTGCGTGGGTTTCCTCCGGGTCTTCCGGTTTCCTCCCACAGTCCAAAAACATGGAACAAGTTAATTGAATTCTCAAAATTGCCCCCTATAGAGTGTGTCTGTGTGAGTGAGTGTGTGCCCAGCGATGGATCGCCCTGTCTTGGGTGTATCTTATCTGCCCAGCGCCCGAGACGTTCTCCCCTGGATGGGCATGGGGAACCCCACCGCGACCCTAATAGAGGATAAGCGGAAGATAATGAATGAATGAATGAAAATAAAAACTAAAAACTAAAAAGCAGTAAAAAAAGTATAAAAATGTTTTAAAACTTGATAATTTCTGAAATTAATTAACATGTATGGGACTAGATTCTCTGTAATAGTAACATAATATCCGAGGTTAAAGGTTTTTTTTTTGTTACTAGTAACAAAGATTGGTGCATTCTTCCACAATAATTGCCACAAGAAAATTACGAGTCTCTTGTTGTTTTCTGTTTTGTAAAATCTGGTTATGGCAATATTACCACCATGCCATGCCTTACTAAAGCTGTTTAAACATTTATATTTTCAAGTTTTACTTAGATTTACTTAAGAAACAACATATAGAGTATTTTTAGGTATTATCTTATTGGGACATTTTACTATTATCCAATTTTTGACATCAGAGTAAACCATTTGTCTTTGACACAGACAGGCAGATAAAGTTATTAGTGAGGGCTGTATTTTAATGCCCAGCAAGGAAGAATCATGCAGAGTTTATTAAGAGGTCTATTTCCATACTATTGCTATTAGCAGTGTTTGTCTCAACCATTGCATGACTTCTGCCTTTTTAAACATTAAAAAACAGCACTCTATCGGTAACAGACTAACAATGGACTAATAAGCTGTTGCATCTCAGACAGGATAAAAATAATAAGGCAGTGACAATAATTCAGTCTCTTTACAGCTCTCTGTCTATAAAATAATTTTTTTTATGCTGTCAGACATCGGTGGCTTAGTGGATAGCACGTTCGCCTCTCAGCACTAGGGATTCCCGGTTCGAATCCCCATATGGGTGGGGTTTCCATGTTCTCCCCATGTCTGCATGAGTTTCCTCCGGGTTCTCCGGTTTCCTCCCACAGTCCAAAAACATGGATCAAGTCAATTGAGTTCTCCAAATTGCCTTATATAGAGTGCTTATGTCTGAGTGAGTGTGTGCCCAGCGATAGATTGGCGCCATGTCCTGGGTGTATCTGCCTAGCACCCGAAACATTCTCCCCAAGATGGGCATGGGGAACCCCCCGCGACCCTAATATAGGATAACGCAGAAGATAATGGATGGATGGATGCTGTCAGACATGAGTCTGTCAGTGGCAAAACATGTGACTTACTTTGCAGCAAATGTCTAATCCATATAATATATAACAATGTACAATGAATTTTAACTTAATATTTGATCAATTTTAAAACAAAAAAAATAGAAATAAAATAAAGAGAATGTTTAAAAAAGATTTACTTTATAAAAGCAGCCAAATGAAGAGCTACAAGGTGTCTTTTAATACATAATCTGATCTTGCCCTACTCAGCCTCAGTACAGTCACTTCTCCCAAAGTATTCATGGATAACTTTTTAGTTTGACAATCAATTTTATGGCAAAATAACAAAACTTTGCCATGTGGCTAATTAAAATTTAAGTCTAATTTATTTTGAAGTGAGACAGATTTTTGCTATCAATAAAAACATAAACATGAGGTATCGTACATATTGTGTATCAGTGTACACATCCTGACACTTATGCTTTTTTATTACATGCCTAATCATAAAACAGTCATTAGCTCAATCGACTACTGAAATGCACGCCTCTGTTGACTCTGGACTGAGTCACCAAGCACTTAACATCACAAGATTTCCACACCTAAAAAATACACATGAAAAATGTGGGAGGAAAAAGCTGCTTAAACAGCACAGTGCTTTCTGGCAAAGAAAAGAGTTGTAATTTTTATATGACTTTGTCCGTTTTGACTGACAGTCAAATGCACGAGCCTCACTAATCTCTATAAGCAGTAGGGCATGAATAGATTAAAGATGTAATCCATGAATCTTTGTGAAAAATGCAGACAGCTGAAATAGAGAGACAGGTGTTGAGACATTTTGGAATACCTTTGTTTTAGACTGTCCATTAATTCTGGTTTTGGACCCATGATAAAAGCATTGCTAATGCTTTTACTGGGTCTTTCTCTCCATGACTGAGTCAGAAACTCTAAATGAAGGGAAAATATGTATTATTACATGATAAAAATTGTCTGTGTTTGAGTATCCAATACTATAAAACTTCATGTGCATGTAATGTTACTCACCTACTGCCATGGGTTTCTTTTGTTTCATCGATGCCATAATGATGTCAGAACCATGAATTCTGTCCTGGTGTCTTTTAGACTTTACCTCATAAAACCATTCCCCAGTAATGTACTTTAGTGTACCATCCTCATGATTAAACTTCTGCAAATGCCTAATAAGGAAAGGTTTGTTTAATAGTTGATTTAAGCCAAAAACAAAGTAATCTTATGTGGTGATGAAGTCAGTCCCAATAATGGATCTAATTAGAAATATTATAGCCATGTACATAAATATGTCTTAACAAAATCTATATTCTTGAAAGAACACTTTGCCACTATTATTGACTATGTTCACAAGCATGGAATGTACAATGTTCTGAATATAAGATATTTTTAGGTATAGGTATAAGGTATTTTTAGAGTAAAGAACTCCCACTTTACTGTGTTCTCTATAATAGCTATAATGTAGGTATCGAAATTTTAGAGGGTTTGATAAATTGCTGAGTTTAAGCATTAATAAAGGTTTAATAATTTATTTTAATGATGCATGCTTGTCAGAGTTTATGTAATGTAACTGTGCTGATCAATACATGTGGCGGAGTCTGCCAGCTGTGCCTTAATACATTTGTGAACGCATTTGCAAAAGCCATAAGATGAACCAAATATTTTGCTGTTGCACACTTTAGGACCCAAAAACCCACTCAATTCTATTGGATTTCTTGTTACCGAACAATATAATTAAGCTTTGGGACCATTGTGTTAGGAACAATTATTGCATATCCTACAAGCCACAAATGTTTTAAAATTTTATATATATAATATATATGTATAGCACTTAATACCATCAAAGGTGGCACATTAATGCAGTGGTTAATGTTCACAGCTAGAATTTCCTGGACTGGATTCCCTGTTTGGGGACAGCAAAAGTACTACATTAGCTTCTGTGTTTAGTAGGGTTTTCACTAATAGCTAAATTGGACACAACTACAATTATCCCCTTTGAATGTATTACTTGACTGTAAATCCTGTCTAAAATTATGAATCCAAACATGACATATTTTTGTAACCAACTAAAAAATAACAAAAATAATACATTTGTTAGATTATATGCCAGGCCTTGTAGATTTTAAGGCCTTTTTATTTAAATTCAATGTCTGACCTTAAAATGCATTTTGGATTAACAGGTGAAAATTCCCAGCCATGCACCAAAATGTTGTAGAAAACCTTCCCAATGCAATGAAAGCTATTATATCTGCAGAGAGTGGGGGAGAGGGGTATGGAGCAATGGGATATCATAAAAGTTTCTGTAGATGTTCATACTTTCATCCATGGTGTACATACTAAACTGAACTGACCTGATATGTGAGTTGTATTCTGTACCCTTGAGCCTCCTAAATAACAAACATTACCTGAATTGGCTTAGACACATATTTGCTTTATTAAGGTATGCCTCAGGTAAAGTACAACATTATATGATTATGTGCCATAATCATTTATTTAGTTATTTATTCTACTGTTTATCTTGTTAAAAATGTATTCTAGGTATGCTGTAGTTTTGAATATAAAAAATTTGTGTCTATTTGAATTGGACTAGACTGAACACAAGTCAATAGTAAAGATGGTAAAAAAGTAGAACTTTTTACATATTAGTCACAAAAGCGAATCAAATGTTCTGATTAAAATCATTCATCTGGCCATGGCCATTAAAACACATCTTTAATGTCCAGAAAACTATGCTGGTCATGTGAAAAGAGAAAGACAATTATTTCTCAAGGCTGGACTTAATCCTTTTATCCATGCATCAGTGAATCAAGGAAATTACCCAGTTGTGACCAGTTTCACATTCCTGCTTTTATCTTTGATATTCTTTTATCACATGTACAGTTGTTTACAAGCATATGTGTTTTACTTTTTAAATTTACCCCTTGCACCCACTGCATTTTAAGTTCACCCCTTGTACCCACTGTACTGTAAATATATAACAAATATCTATTTTCTTATTTATGATATTGTTAGTAATATTTTCTTAAATGCTTCTAAAACTTTTACTCTTCTGAATGATTTATTTT
Organism: Corydoras maculifer; assembly: GCA_019802435.1. NCBI lineage: Eukaryota > Metazoa > Chordata > Actinopteri > Siluriformes > Callichthyidae > Corydoras > Corydoras maculifer. The sequence continues at coordinate 1,361,779 of JAFMOD010000228.1, forward strand.
TATTAGATTTATAATAAGTCAGACTTTGTTTAAGTCAGACTTTGTGAGGGTTTGGCATTAAACTGAACATAACATGACAATTTTATTATAGAAATTATTGTGACAAAGTAATAAACTATGTTTTTTTTTTTGACAGGAACCCAGTGTTCATTGTAGAATCATTCATTCATTCATTCATTATCTCCCGCTTATCCTCTATTAGGGTCGCGGTGGGGTTCCCCATGCCCATCCAGGGGAGAACGTCTCGGGCGCTGGGCAGATAGACCCAGGACAGGGCGCCAATCCATCGCTGGGCACACACTCACTCACACAGGCACACTCTATAGGGGGCAATTTTGAGAATTCAATTAACTTGATCCATGTTTTTGGACTGTGGGAGGAAACCGGAGAACCCGGAGGAAACCCACGCAGACACGGGGAGAACATGGAAACTCCACCCAGATGGGGATTCGAACCAGGAATCCCTAGCGCTGAGAGGCGAACGTGCTAACCACTAAGCCACCGTGCTGCCCCATTGTAGAATCAGGAATGACTAATCTTTAGCACAAAGCAGAAAAAAATCATGATTAGTTTAGCACCATTTAAAAAGAAATTGTCTTTAATAATTTTGCCAGACAGTATGGAGGTCAGCACGGTGGCTCCTGGGTGAATCTGCCCAGCGCCCAAACCCCCCCCCCCACGAGCCTAGCAGAGGACAAAGTGGAATATAATGGATAGATGGATGGACGGATGGATGGAAGGATGGATGGAATATGCTTATGAAACAAATAAATATAATAATTAAAGCACTTTAAGTTTTTAGGGTGCGGTAGCTCAGTGGTTAGGGCGTTGGGCTATCAATCTGAAGGTTGGGGGTCCAAATCCCAGGTCCACAGTAGTTACCACTGTGAGTCGTTGAGCAAGGCCCTTAACCCTCATTGCTCCAGGGATGTTGTAATTAACCCTATGCTCACCTTGTAAGTCACTTTGGATAAAAGCGTTAATGACCAAATGTACATGTAAGTTGTTTGCTTGTTCTGCGAACTTTAAGTGAAATTTTATTGACTTGAAATACTATACACTTTTTACTACTTGAAATTATTGTGATAAAACAACAAATATTTTGCCCTGTTACTTCCTGGATCTTGACCAACATGTCATTTTTCTTTGGTTTGAATTATGTTTAATATGTTTAGGTTTTCATTGAACTTACTTTACCCGGTCCTCTTCTGCCTTTTTCAAGTCTGCATCCCTCTTGATCACGGTCATAATGGCATCTTGCTCCTCTTCTGTTAGGTAGCTCAGGTCAATCATGATGATCTATTTTGCTGTCTCTCAGTTTAGAAGTAATCCATCAATAAATGCATTCTTAATCATCATCCATGTGTATTGGAAGACAAGCAGGTTTCTCCATCAGTTACTAGTGAATATCCGTATAGCAATTCCTTTAAAAAAATAAATAAATGTTTGTAAATTGTTTATAACCGATTTAAAAGTAGCATAAACTTTATCAATTACAACACACACTACTGTAAAACATGCATTTATTTGTAAAACATTACTCATCAAAAGACAAAGATTGTAGAGAACCAGAGATAACACAGGAAAATGTCATCATCTGTTAGTGAATAAGCAGTAAGAAAATCAACTCCTAAATAAATTTCAAATAAAACAATATATTTACATTATAATGTGCGAAGCTGATAGAGACACCTGAAGACTTGCAATTATACAAGTAGACAAATATTTTAGGTTAAAAAGTGTTGCTCCAAAATACTATAACCCTACCAGCAGTAATATAAAACAAATATAACATAAGCATATTTAATACATATTGTGTAAATAAATTAACACTTGGCGGCACGGTGGCTTAGTGGTTAGCAAATTCACCTCTCTGCACTAGGGATTCCCAGTTTGAATCCCAATTTGGGTGGAGTTTCCATGTTCTCCCCATGTCAGTGTGGATTTCCTCCGGGTTCTTCGGTTTTCTCCCACAGTCCAAAAACATGGATCAAGGTCAATTGAATTCTCCAAATTGCCCATATAGAGTGTGTCTGTGTGAGTGAGTGACCCAGTGATAGGTTGTTGCCCAGTCCTGGGTGTATCTTCCCAGCGCCCGAAACTTTCTCCCCTGGATGGGCATGGGGAACCCCCCCGTGACCCTTGTAGATGATAAAGAGGAAGATAATGGATGGATGGAAATTAACAATTTTTTTTAATGAAGTGTATTTTTATCCTTTACAATTTCCAAATAACAGAAATAAAAAAGACACCTGAAAACAACATTTTGGACACCACTATTGTATCACTCCACAAAGTCCCTTCTGACCCTTAAAACATCAAAAAAAGAAAAAAAAGTCAGAAAAGTTCAAGTTCAAGTTGAAGTAATTAATTTATATAGCTTTTATAGCAGCTTTACAGAATGAAAAGCCTTTAAACCCCCAAAAAGCAAGCCGAAGTGACAGTGGCAAGAAAAGATGTTGTTATTATGTTGTTATTCAATTAAGAAACCTTGGGAGGACAAAGACTCAGTGGGGGACTCATCCTCCTTGAGCTGCCAGGCAGCAACAACAATGTAGGACAGCTATGTACAGATATTTAACAAATGGAAAAACTAACAACTGGAAAACTATATGTGAGAAGTACACTAATGCATTGAAGTATACACTAATGCATTTTTCATTCCATGCTTCATTTATTCTATATAAACTTAATTTATATTTTACTTTAATGCATTAAAAATATTTTAATGTTCTTATATAGCCAGTCATTGTTTACTCACCAGGAACCCAGTAGCCTAAGTCTATTTCTGTTGCACTTATATAGTTACTTGCCTACAGTTGAGAAACACAGCATGTCTGTTATCTGAGCAAATATATGTGCAAAGATCTGCAAGATGTTATTTGTTCAGTTTTACTGCCGGATCAAAGACACCTGAATATAAGTTACAGATACAAAACTTAACCTTTTTGAAAACAAGTCCTATTTTAATGGTATTTATTTTAAAACTACTTAAAACATGCTAGCAGAAACAAGTTAGAGCAGCATTGTTTTAACAAGTCGTATAAAGTAGTAAGACAAAAAAAATACAAAGTTTAAAAAAAGAGAAAAAACATAAAGACTAGTAACAATTTTAATAAAGAATATTGAACGGTGCGTTTAAGAGTGTGTAAAATTGTTTCTTCTTTGGAAGTGAAATAAAAAGTCACAAGAAATCTCTTAGCATGTTTTTGTCTTTACAAGCAGTCTTAATGTAGTTTCACTAACACACTAATGAAATTTATTTTTTGGTTGCCACCTTGTGCTTTCTATTACCAGAAAATCTTCTTTCATTCTTATATAAGCAGAATAAACACTTAAATGGCTTGTTTGTCCTTTATTTTTTTTTAGTATGTAAGACTTTCTAAACCATGCAACTATCAATGTTTTACATATGAACTGTAATTACAACTGCTGCTTGTAAGGTTTGGAATTACACGTAGATTAATGCTCCACGTTTGAATCTAATCTTGTGTTTTAGATTACTTCATTTCACTCTAACAAGAGTGAGCAGATTTTCAATATAAAAATTGTAGCAGATACTGGACTTTTATTCAATTATAATTGACTTTTTTACATAAAGAAATTCTTAATACATCACATATCGGATATTGCTGTTTCACAGACTAACGTTCTAAAACCTAATTAAAGAATAAAGATAAGAAAAACATACATTAGATGAGAAAAAGTTGGTCTTCTAAAAATTGTTAACTTTACAAGTCAATTGTCAGGTAAAACGAGTGAAAAATATGCTTTTAACATAAATGAGTTTTAGTTGCTTTAAACAACGTCTCCTTCAGCTTCTCACGAAAGAATAAACTGGTAAACTTTTATGACCAAACCAGTCTTTTTATATTTCGTATGTGGGCTTAAGTACTACATCATGACAAACCAACTGACAACAACTGCATTTTGTTTTTTATAGCTTTTTATAAGTGTAAGTTTGAAGCTTACCTGATTAGAAAAAGCGCTCCAAGCGTCCACTCTCCTGGAGGATCCTGGTGTGTGGTTTCAGAGGTGTGTGTGTTTGTGTGTGTGTGTGTGTATCATTTTTTTGTTTGTGAGGGGGAAGTTTTTCCAACGAAGTTAAACAAGTAGTTAAATGACGACTTATTGAGTTAGTTAGAATAAAAGCCCATGACAAAGGGCAGTTTGCCTTCCAAGAGGCATAAACTGTAAACAAAATAATAAATCTACCCAATTGATTAATCAAACTGAAGTCATTTCATTTGTAAACATGTAACCCTTAGAACTTGAATTGAAATATCCTCCATTGCTATAAGGACTTACTGTAAAACTTTTAAGATTTTAAACAATGTAATGCACATGTAATTCCAAACCATTGTGTGTTTCTACAATGTGTGTTAGTTTTTTCAGTGGACAGCAGAAATGTAACCAAGTGTCAAAATGCACGTTAGGTTGACCACTTGCCATGTGGTCATGGTGAGTGTAATAAAAACATTCAATTCTGACAAAAAAAGGATTACATTTTGAATTTTGTTGTAAAAATAAAACAAAAAGTTATACTAGACAGAGAAAAGATGCAGGATAGTTTGTGGAAGCTGCACTTTATTTGGAAAAAGAGAAATTGTATCTATTTTATTACATCTTTTAAATACATCAACAAAGAAAATCTGTGAGGACAACAATATTCAGTAGAATGCCAGTAAGGTCAGACTTGATTGACTATTTCATATTTCAGTCTGCTCTTTGCTAACCATTCCATACAGGCTATATACAGAAAGCACCGATCAACAGTGCTCAGTGTTTCTCTTGATCAAGCCTTTCATATTTTACATCATAAATATACAGAAATAAATAACATCCACCCACAAACAGTATTAGGTGAGGTGAGTGGGTCCTCTTCAGCCTGCAGTCTTGTGGGGGGAGGAGGGTGCATTTTGATAAAGTCTAACACCAGGGCAACTTTTCACACTCAGCGATCCAGTTCAGAGGCAGCAACCATATGTGAAACCACAGCATGGCATGCATAATGTAGAAACACATCTCAACGTGCTGCACCTCACAGATAATTCACTATTTAGAAACCCTAGGTATGGCTACACAGATGTGCAATCCAGGTTCTAATCTCATCCACCCAAAACTTTGGGGCTGTGAAGGCTTGTCCTACAAATAGTATTTCTAGACGTGAAATATTTAGCTATATCATTTAGCTTCCATGTGTATTTTTCACATAGCTAAAATTTAAAAATCTGTAATTGCTCTCCTTACACGATCCAAACCACGTGTGTTGTAAAATTAAGAAGGTTAAGAAGTACTTGCCAGTGCACATGTTCATACATGTTCTTTTTTTGAGTCAAACCATAAATAAATACAAATAACACTCAAGGGGTATTTGTGAACACAAGGACAAAATTAATAAGAAAAATAATATAGCACGGCTTAATATTTACTATAGAGTTTCTGACTGAAGCAGGGAGACTTCTACCTCATATAGCCACTTAACCCTTTATAACAAAATAAAGAAAAAGACACACACACAAAAAAAAAATCTTTCTTAATCTCATTAACATATCTTTACAGATTATAAAATGCATGAGGAAACCCTATCAGGGTAGAGCAGCATCATTAGTTCATAATTCCAACTGATAAGAGAGATGACTTTAGTAAAGCATCATTCCTATTACTCCTTCTGCATCAGTGATGTTGTAAGATGTGTTTGGTTCCTCTGAAGCACGTGGCAGTACCAACGATGAAGTTTCACTGCATGGTGCTTTGATTTCAGGGAGTGAATTCATCTTGTGTTACATAAACTGCATCTGGTAAAAAAAAAATACAAAATATATATATTTTTCAATTTACAGTAAAAGTAAAACAGGACTGTATTTTCATATGACACAGCTTTCTAAATAATTTTAATAGAATTTATTAAAATATACAGAGCTGTCCATAAGATCAAGTAGTATTCTTAAAACACAGCATGAACAATGAAACAGGATAATGTTAAACTGTCAAATTTCAAACACTTTTTTTTAAAACCATCCAGGTCTAAACTGTTACCCTTTAATTTTAGTGCCATGTGAGCGATTACATTAAATACAATAATAAATACAAATATATTCCTTCCCTTAATAAATTAATAATATAATTTGCAGTGTGTAAGACCTTACAATATTTATTGTATTATTTTGCATGTGTGTATCACCAGGCAATTGAAAAAAACACATAACAGTTCTGCAAGTTTACAGCAAGTAAATGTCTGTATTCTGCAGTAACCATATAAAAGCATCCTAAAATAAATGTACAAGTGGTAATAACTAAAATACTGTTCTTTAGGGTTCTTGAAAAATAAAACCCAAAAAAAGAGTTCTTTAAAAATAAAACCCGAATTCTTACTAAAGTAATACTACAATTTTAATATTTGAAAAAGAAAATACACTTATTGTTAATTAAACTTATCATTTCATAAGATTTGATACTATTTATATATTATTTGCTTTTTTTTTATCTTTTACATTTTGTTCTTTCAAAAAAAATCAAACCGTACTGATAATAAGAAAACCAACACTAGCATCAAAACTAATAATTATAAAATAAAAAAAGTACTGTGCAAATGCTATAATAAAAGATCAAATGACAAAGAAAATGCTTAAAAACGCTAATTGTGCTCATTTAAAAAAAAACATCAGTCATGGGCTTGTGGTTGAGGAACCCGCCTTGTGACCTGAAGGTCTCCGGTTCGATTCCCGGTCCCACCAGGTACTATGGCTGAAGGCACCTGACCCCAATTGTTCCCCGGGTGCCGTATTCAAGGCTGTGTGTATGTATGTGATTCACTGTACGGATGAGTTTAATGAGGAGGACAAATTCTTCTGTGAGTACGCACAGAAGGCAAAATAAATCACTTTATTAGCACAGCATGCTGTGCTAAATGTTAGTGACAAGAGGTGAAACGCTATTATATAAAAGCATAAGTGCTGTGCAGGACCAACATAAAGCTACAGGGGAAATTAGGTTCATACAAAAGTAAAGGTGTTCAAAAATTAATGTCATCCATACACAACTGTAATTCCTAAAGTCAGGTCTACAAAACTAAAATGGTAGATGACACTTCATTTTGGTAGCCATTATATACAATATTTTTCATTTAAAAAGTTAACGTAAATACAGAATTTAAAACTTAAATTTAAATTAAATAGCAATGTGAGTTTTTAATAAGACAAACTACATTCCTTTTGCAGTTCATCTGCACAGCAGTTTATGCTGTCAGATTGTATGCAGACTTTGTGATTTGTGCTTTTGATCCAGAAACAGCTGCTGTGCACATACTGTGTTAAACACACATGGGTGGCTTTATAACACTATTGATTAAGTTTGAAAGGGCAGAATTAACCATAAAATTTTAAAAACCTCTTTCTTAACTGCACCGTTATCTCCTGCTAAAAAAAGTACCCATGTCTCTTGTACATTGCCAGTTTGGTTTGGTTCATTTAGTAGTTTAACGTCGAGCTAGCTTCACTAGCCATTTCCAAACAGAAATGGTAACAAATGAGTCATACAACTCCAATTTACCCATCAGCGTGTATTTAGAATGTTGATGGATCATGTATTTACAGTGCACCTAGGCACAGAGAGGACCTGCAGATGCCACAGATAAAAGGACCTCGTTTCGCACCAACCAAAAATTGGTGAGGAAAAAAAAAGCGTTTACAGCAACAGTCTACCGCTTCACACATCAAACATGTCCCTGTAACTGCCTTACTGTTTAAATAAAATGTATTATTAAATTTAATAATTAACCTTTTTTAAAATATCTCTTTATAATAAACAAGCACAGTGATTGGAGTAGCTTGACTCAAAAGTTAAATTGATTCTTGATTCTTTTCGAATTTTGCTTAAGATGGTAAAAACTGTCTAAGAAAAATGTAATATCAGTATAAAGGAAAATATAAAGGAACATAGAACAGCTTGGAAATAAAAGCATATATATCAGTAGAGCCTACAATAAAAGAAAAGGTGGTGTATAACAGCTAGATGAAAGTATTGTGAATGTGTAATACATAAATAAATACATGGTATAAAAGCTAAATGTTAATAAAATCAGAGCATAGATGTGTAACAGACAAAAGCATAAGACGTGTACAGGAAATAAATTGTAGGTTGCCCCAGACTGTGGTAACTAGTTAATTAATTAGCGTAAATAATTAAATGATCAGTTGTGGACAATTTATTAAATATAATTATTTATTTCAATACATGTGAAAAAATTAGCTGTAATTAACTCAAGGCCAGAGAAGCCGATGAGGTAAAAGATATCACCTGGGACATAATTGTGTGTAGATTTAAAGGGAGGAGCTAGAGAGACAAATGAAATTCATTACGTCACCTGCTTTCCTGGCTCCATTTTTTATTCACAAACCTACATTTGATCGCAGCTAATAACTTATGTTTAATTGCTTTAAAATGTAGTTATGTGTTTTCATAAAAACAGTATGAAATATTATAAATTATTTAAGTGGAGGCAATTTTAATCATTTTCTGGCTGTTATCTTAAGCCAGTGCTACAAAATACTGTTTATAAACTTTAAACCATAGCATACATTAAAAATTCTAACCTACAAAAACAACCAACCTGACTACTGGGGCAGCCCTAGGTAAATAAAAGTAAAGGAAACATGTAGTAATCACCTGAAAGTACAGGAAGTGTTAAGTACCTAGACATAAGATGAGGTTCTACAAGAAATCCTTGAGAGAGAGCTGTGCAAAGGGGTCTTGTCCTGGGGCTCGAAGTGGGCTCTGACTGGAAGGACTAGAGGCAGCGGAGGGCTGGTACAGACGACATGAAACATTGAAAGACAGGGAGCAAAAGGTTGGAAAGGAACAGGAGACACATAAAAAAGGAAGACAGAGCTCTGTCTCATGGTCCTTGTGAACACTATGAGGTTTTCTATAAGAAAGTGCTGCACTAATGGGTGAATACAGAGGGTTGGTTAATGTGTGTGTGCACGTGCGTGCGCACATGTGTATGTTTGCTGCAGAAATAGAAAACCTAAAACAGATGAAATGAACAATTTGGTCATTTATTTATATAAAATGATCCAAAATCAAATATTTAAGCATTAAAAATGTGTGACACTTTAGATTAAACATGTTATTTGAAGGTAAATTTTAACGTTATGATCAAGTATGACTAGGTACCCTGTTTTAGTTAACATTTACGTTAACATTTCAAAGTCTGATAAAAATCTTTTTAGTGACTTAATTTCAGTGTTTATATTTCAGTTATGAGGAGTTCAGAAAAAGATAGTGATAAAGAGTTTCAAAACCATTTCTAAATAGATTCCAGTACACAATTTCACAGTCACAAAGGCTGTGTATACAAGTGGAGCGATCTTCACACTCTCTAGGAATGGTTACCCAACAAAGATAATTTTAAATGCAATGTCCGATACTCAGAGAGCATAAAGGAACCCAGGGTGACTTCAGAGCAACTAAAGGCATTTCTTACATCAGTTGTTGTAAAGGTTTATTAGAACATCACATGGCAAAAAGGTACATGGAAGATGTGCAAGAACAAACTGCTCTCCAAAAAATCTTGCTGCAATCTACAAGCCATTTGTAGTTTTAAATATCATACAGACAAGCCTGAAGTCTTTAGCAAAAGGTTAGACTAAAATTATAGCACTAATTGTAACTATAGAAACAAATATTGGTTTGAAGGATGGTGGTAATATTATGGTTTGTACACAATTTTCTGCATCTGAGTTTATCCAGGAACAGAAGATTATGCAGTAGAACAACTAATTACACACAAGTTAATAAATTATATAGTGATTAAATATACTACACTAAACATCTGACATGAAGAAAAATGGGGACATTTATTTATAAAAAAAAAAAACAAAAAAACAATCCACCAAATGCCAGAGTTTAAGCTGTTATGTTTATAGAGCTAGGCTGAAAAACTGATTAACAAATATTTTAATGTTGTTACACAAGTGTTCAACAAAATGGTCACACAGCATATTAAAAACAAAGGTTCACCTAGTATTGCCACTCATATCAGTAATATTGGATCATTTTTCTAAATAAATAAATGACCATTAGGACCAAGTAATACAAAATATAAAAAATTATATACAGTACCAGTCAAAAGTTTTTGCTCGACTTATTGTCCATTTTCTTAGTTCCATTTTCTGTAAAGCTGGACTATGTATTTCTACAATTACAGACTGTAGTCTATCTGTTTGTGGACTACAGTACATACTGTATTAGTCCCCTTTACTCTGTTCTCTAATGGTCAGGACCGCAATAGCACAACCACAGAGCAGGTATTATTTGGTTGGTGCAATATTCCTATCCCAGCTGTATTACTGAGGTGTTTAAATGTAACTACCGCAGCACTATCACCTCCTCACCACATCAGTGTCACTGCATAAATAACAATAAACAATACACCACCCAAATTATAACAATCATGGGACTAAAAAAAAATTTTTAAATAAATAAATAAATTATAAAAATAAATAAATATAAAGAACACAGATGTACTATAGTCTGTAATTGTAAAACAACAAAGTCCATCTATACGGTTAGTGGAGAAAAAAGACAAATGGAGAAAGGAGGAGGTGTGTCCAAACGTTTTACTGGTACGGTAAGTCTGTGACTTGTTAATTATTGAAGATTTATAGAATACTATTTAAAGATACATTTATGTACAAGGCTTGTGGTTTTAGATCTGTATGGAAGCTTTATTGTAGCAAGTTTTTAAAATTTAACCAGGACAGATTTTACCAAACTTAATGTTGGAGTATGTTAGACATGTCTTTGTATAATACAACTGAATTTAGACACTATATAAATCACAGTAACACATAACTAAACTAACTAACATAACTAAAGTGCTGAAATTCAGTCATACAGCTGTTGTAATATAATTTTTATAAAATTCTAAGAAAAATAATCCATACCATGAAGAGAATTAAAGCCCAAATGTATCCTTATGTCACCCAGCACTACAGACAAATATTTTTGTGCATTTCATTTTATAGTCATCTATTTAGGCCTTTTAAACTATTTTATAATGGTATAATAATAATAATAATAATAATAATGGTATTTCTATTTATGGAAGTTTTCAGAAAAACAAAATTCTGAAGCACTGTGATTGACAAATACATACCTGTGCACTGGACACTGTTCCAAAAGGGTTGGATGGCCTCATGACTGGTTGCGTGTACATCATAGTAGGCTGTGTCATCATGGACATTGAGGGAAACTGTGGGGGCTACACACACTGGAACTATCAAATACGTACTCTTACATCTTCTGCCAACTACCATTTAAAACATTGTCTCAATGAAAAAAAAAAATTACAGAATCTTACTGTCGTGCGACATAAAATTGATAATACAAGTTGCATTATCCTGATGTATCAAGTTTTTATATGGTCTTATTTCATGTCTAACTTGTATGTAAAATTGATTTGATATAAATTTTAACTTACCATGCCATATCCCACCATGCCTGTAGGAGTTGTTGCAGGAAAGGTCATGACAGATGGAGGCTGTTAGACAGGAACACATCAGTAAATTAACAGGTTACTTTCTTAGCCCCTTACTTCTTGCAAACATCTCACAATTACCATTGAGACAGGGTTCCATGTAGTCGAAGGAGCCAATTTAGGTTGCCAGTTCATTCCACCGGTAAGTTTCTTCTCTCCCGGCTGGTTCCAGTGAATGTCACTGTGCATTTAAGGTCAATTAATAAACTTGAAATAACTTCATATATTATAATATTTACAGTATATAACTGTAATAATAATTTTAAAACATGCACTTACTTTTTGGTGGTGCCATTTCCAATCCCTAAATCTGAAGGGAATAAAAACGGCTTTATTAATAAAACATAATATTTAGCCCAATAAATCTAAAGGTAATATCGAATTATGAACACTTAAATAGATCTTTGACTATTACAGGGCTTGTTTGGCTTTCAATTTGGATTTTATGTGGATTCAAAACTACTTAAATTATTAAAAAGTATAGTAAGTAAATTATGAATAAATAAATTTAATTAAAAAACTTATTTACTTTTGCTTTGAGCTGAATTATCTGTTGGACTAAGCTCCTGTAATTTTCCATCTAATCTTGTTATGGTTTGTGGTATGTTATCTGCCATTTGTCTCATGAATATACACAAAAATACAGTCTTCCATTTGAATTGTAAAGTTGTGACAATTATGTAGTGTAAAATACAGGAATAATATATATATATATATATATATATATATATATACCAAATTTTTGGACACCGGACACTTACTTCCAACCAGATTTGCAAGTGAAGAGTCTAGGTCATTTGACATGAGTTTCTCTGGAAGCTGACTGGAAGGTTGATTAGAGCCGGCCAACATGGGCTTTAAAATTCCACCTAGAGTTTTTGTATTTTTATTCCAAAAAAAAAGATATAAGGTTTATTATGTTGTTTTTGTTAATAAGATAGTCATACAGTATGTGATATAGGGATGTAAAAATATCAATTGGGTTTACCATTGTTGTCCAGGTTACTAGCAGATGCAGCTTTGTTTCCAAAAACAGACTCAAAATCAACATTGAGTTCTCGCGCGTTCTGTGGTGGAGGAACCTGTGGTCGCCCGTAACCTTTAAAAACACAAACACTTTCAATAAACTAAAACTGTGCTTTGTAAATGCTAATATATTTCCCACAAATGTCCCTGAAACCTAGTTTGTGTTTTCACCCTTATTTTCAAGTTATCTCTTAAAATTGTGATCATGGTGAATGTAAATCAAATTACCATTTAAACATGGATTTTTTTTTTAATTAAATGCTATTTTTTGTTCATATATTAATTGTAATGTATTATTAGATTTAATTATTGTGTTTTATAGTTTAATAATCTCCAGAGTCCCATAGACTTTACTAGACAGGCCTTCAGGCACCCCACTCCATGCAATGCAGTACGAGAGCTATCAAAATCATCCACCTCTTTCAGTTACTGCTCATGTAACTTGCTGCCATCTTGCAAATTCATCTGAAGGCAAATTCTAGAAGGCTGTGATGCTTGCGTCCTGGCTATCAAGCTATTTGGCATTATAACATTATTTTTGCTTTTCTTCATACTGTACATACTAATTTAGCTTTTCTATTCTTTATTTAATTGTATAATTCGGTTTACATTTTAGTATACAAATCATACATCAATAAAACTATGCTCAATCATTTAAGTTCTATTCAAGATGATGTGCATTTACCACCTATTTTTTTACAATTAATAGCATCCTATTAGTTCCTTTATATTTGTTCTTTTTGAATATTGAATAGAACAATTTATAATTATCATAAATGATTCAATAAGTCAAGCCCTTCAAGGTGCTTTAATGGACAGTTTACTTTCTATTCTTATTAGAACTCTAACATGAAACAGCAATTAAGAAATATTTTTAATAGATAAAACTATCACCATAAATAAATGTTTTCTACCTCGGAATAGGCCTGCTACATTAGAGGGTTCAGGCTGAAAGCCAGAGGAGTTTGGGGCATGCTGGATCATGGTTGCCTGAGCAAAAGAGTCTAACATGCAGACAAAATGATATAGTACAAAAAAACATCAGTCATCAGTTATACATTTCACAATGATATTAACACTACATACATATATGTACTGTCAAATGAAAAAAAATATATCTCACCTGTATTCAAACAGTTAAGAATAAACAAATTCCAGCTTAACTTAGTTAGTCCTCAATATGACACTGTTTTACTAATTTTTGTGATAACACTGCTATTTCTAATCTGGCCATTCATTGATCTTCTCTGTGTCTCCCAGGAGAATACTAAGGTCAAAGATGGTAAACCAGAGGATCTAACCACTTTAGTGTTTTGCAGTTTTTACAGTAGTGTAGTGATCTCATGGCAAACTTTCTTCCTTATCTGGGGTTGAACCCAGCTGTGGTTACCCACAGGAAGAACATATTTAAATACACATTCACTCTTATCATACACAATCATAATAATATTTCTTACTGCTTGCCATTGGTTTCCATTCAGCTGCTCACACCTATTGTTTTCTTTTCTCTACCGGTCAAGCCAGAGTGATGGCCTCGGAGTACCTTTCGTCATATATAAAGTACCTAGATGCTACTTAAGATTTTACTGACTGCACTGTGACATATTTTTAAACATAATTAAAGTTTGTTGAAATGAACGTTTGTAAGTTCAGGCCTTTAAAACTTTAGAGTTCTGAAAGGTTTTATCAGTAAAAATAAATAAATAATCTTGAATAATATTAGACAATGTGAAAAAATATTTAAATAATGATTTAATATACATAAATATATATTTTAAAAATGCCTATTTTGAATTTTTCCTTTTCTTAACATTTTACTATAAATAATTTACAAAACTTTTTAAATATGTTAATAATTATGTTCAAAACTAAAATCTAACTTATAAAACACACAATAACTGCAAAAAAAATACAAATAAAAATCTGAACTGGAGATGTGTCATTATCATTAAACACAGTGAACCATACTTAGAAACACATGCATTTAAAAATGTACAAGAGCGAAATGCCGTTTACAGCAGATACAGTAAGCAATCCATAAACGTATGTGCTTGCCATCATCCCTGATGCACTGACTCAGTGTTCTATGTTTCCAGAGGAACATAGGTAGGGATGATTTGGCATCATTGTACCTGAAATTAAGTGTTCTATCCGCACTGTTCGTTTGTAATTGGCTGATACAGTCGAGCTTGGATCAATAAAAGGATTGTACTGATCTACAGTGAAAAAGGAAACAAATCAATTACTTATCACTTAATTTGTCAATTTTATAGAAAAATGTTTCTATGGGTTGCACAATGAGAACAATGGCATGTGCAATAATTCTTTAGTTTCCTATTAATAATTAAAATATTAAATTCGAGCCTCTCAGCATATATTCTACTTCTGGTTTAGAACCTTAAATTAAAGGTGTTTTTTATTCAGTAATGTATGAAACAATACTTTAAATGAGGCTGTAACTGTACAGCACATAAGCACCCTGTCTTCCAGCAAAGCTACCTACATAGGGTTAGGAGATTGCATAATCTGAGGCTTTTTTTCCCCTTCAACCGTGTGACATAACAACATAGACATGAGTCCGAAGCACACTACCATTAGATATTTGTTTATGCCAGGTGGAACATTAGTGTTTTTTTTATTAATAGAGTTGCATGATTATGGGCTCAAGACTGCAAAAAATGTGATAGATTTACTACTTGGATTTAGGCTGCGGTAATATCAACAAAGTTCTCTAAACTAAATGACAATCTGCTATGTAGCAGACTCAGTATATTCGTTTTGTACTTGATAACATACTAGGGAATAAGAATGTATATACACAACATAAAATCAAAAGCAAAGTCCCACTAAGCTAAAAAATAAATAAATAAACAGTTTAAAAAAAAATACAAAAAACAACTTGAGTTTTACCACTGAAAAGTTCATGACCTGATGTCCTAGAGGGAAAACTAACACCGTCGGACGCAGCAGGTAGATGAGCAGGATCGACATGTTTGGTTAGAAAAGGGTTTAGGTTTGGAATGGAGTCATCGACAGCTTCAGAAGAAGAGAAAGGATCTGAGCAGGCAAAGGGAAGAGAACAGAAGTACAGTCGAGCAGGACAGGCATTAGAAAAAGACTGAAGACACACTGAAAAGACAAGATCATGCAGAATGTCTGACACAAACATTCACACAGATAAACGAACATGTACTCTACCTCCCCAAGGTGTGGATGCTGAGGGTCCAGGCTGGGCAGACGGTTGAAAAGTGCTATTCAAGTCAAACAGGTCACTCTCCATCTTTAAAGAGCTAAAATTTTAGGAAGATGTACATTTGAGGCTTGTAAAATGTAACCGTATCATTATCCAATTAAAAACAATTATAAGAAATATGTGAAACTAAAATTTTATGGAAATAAAATTTACTATGAATAGTAATAAGAGATTCAACCTCATACACTGTTACTGTATCAACTGGATCCAAGCTTAAAGGTGAGAAGCAACCCAAAATGTGAGAGGAGTGGACACAGACCCAGGGTAAGAGGTGTAAAAGGTCCAAATTATGAACTGCATAATTTAGTAATTAAAGCTAGAAAAAAATTAATTACCAGTGTTACAGGAAATTACTATTTAGAAATAGAAATAACAGAAGCTCTGTCTTAATGACACAAGGCATAATGGTATGGATTAACGCTATAATTTGGATTACAGCAAAAAAGTAACAATGAGAGCAAAAAGCATGAGCGAGAGATAGCGAGAGAGAAAGCAAGCAAGAGTGTAATAGAGACAGACGGAGAGTGCAATAGAGAGATTACTAAATCATTGAAAATTTACAATTTGATGTCATATATTTTTTTTAATAATTTGAATAATAATACACAGCTGTCATGCTGATAACAATACAAATGGAATGTACTGAGGAAAGCTTAAGTATTTGCGCCATGACCCGTTCTGTTAATAATATTCAAAATGCTAACCTAGAAAATACTCCCTGCCATTTTGTAAATAGAGAAAACATCTGGTATGACTTTTCTTTATTCTCTTTTTAGTTAACTCCCACAATTCTTACCCATTTAAGCAGCTAGGGGTGGAGAAGAGGTCAATGGCAGGAGCTGTACTGATGCAGGCTGCAGCAGTGGACACTGGGGACGTGTCTGTAGTAGCAAATGAAGGTCTCTTCGAGAGCTCTTTCAGTCTCTGCTCCTACATACACAGTTTATACAGAAAAAGGTTTTCTTTACACATTTATGGTCTTTTAACTCATCACTTTAACATCAAAACACTCTTGGTTACCTTCAGTGCCTTTAGCCGTGTCTGCTCTTCCTCCAGAGCCGCTTGTTTCTCCCGCTCATCCACCTTTGTGAAAGACATGCCAGTGTTGGCCAAAGATGATACAGCATTGGAAAGCGTACTTGCCCTGTGAAAGAAAAAAAATGAAATACAAAGTTACACTGACCTTTCATCATGTAAAAGCTACATTTACTGTCTTGAATAATACCTCAATTCAGATAGGTCAATCATAGATTGAATCTTTATAGCCATTACCACATATAATGGACCATTTATATTAACATCTTGCTTTCTGTGCTACTGTTTAAACAACTAAAGCTTTTTGTTAGTGGCAGTGTAAAAACAGTTTCATATACCTGTCTTTTTATTGTGAACTAATAATAACAATGAAACATTTAAAAAAATGTGTGTAACAATATGTAATCGAAGCCAAACCTTTTTTTTACCAAAAAGAAGTATATAAATATAATAAGTTAAAATCAAAATAGGTAAAAGTTACATTTTTAGATTGAGTTTTTTTAAAACAATAAGAAATAAATAAGTAGTATTTACTAGTCTACAAGTAATCAAAGTTATCAAATCAAAGTAATCAAGTTACAGATTTAGTCTTGGCTATCTACTTTTAATCTGATCATACAAACTATTTTAAGTCCAAATATAAATGGTGCCTCTGATTTTATTACCGTGGTCACGTCCTTCTTTCGTTTGCTCATTCTCTTTCTTCTATGTTAAGCAGAATGTTTACACTGACATTTTTATTCTGACTGATTTTAGCAAAACATTTTACATTCAGATATGAATATAAACTAGAAAGAGAGTGGGAGAAAGAGAATGCAATAATGATACAACATTTCTCAGCATCAAAATCAAAGTAAAATACACTAATGTGTACCTGCTGGCTGCAGTGGAGTCCTTGACTTTCTTGCCTTCCAAAGATGCCAGGTGCTGCTCTAAAGCATCCAAAAGGCTGCTGGGTGCCTGATGCAATGCAAACAATTATTTGCTTTAGCCTGAGCTCAGGAACCAGATAATGAGCAAAAGGTAACAAAATATAGGAAATTGAAGCAATCAACCAGGCATAGCTAGAACCATCACAAATACATAAAAAGTGCAGAATAAAGTGAGTAAGGAAGTACTTACACATACTGTAAACTGAAGGTGGACAGGAAGTGGAAAGATAAGGATAAATACAGAATATAAAGGTGGTAATGATCAGCGATCCACAATATGCAACTGAAAGTATCTAGTTATTTTATTATGCAAGATGGATATAAAAAAAAGGAACAAGATATTGAAACTAAGTTTTGAGGCATTTTTATTATTAAGACAAAGTAATGTCAGTCAAACTTAATCTAACTTTTTAATCTAACGTTAACGTTTTCCAATCACCAGTTATCTAGAAAACACCTTTATTTGCTGTAGATAGAGGACAGTTTAGAAAAGCAAAGTGAGAACTTTTTCAGTCACATGCAGTGCTTGATAAGCCTCATGCATTTTTGGACCACAGAGGAGAAAAACTTGTCAGTCAGAATTTAGAGCTGGAAGAATTTAAAGAAAGAAAGCAAAGTATTTTCAATAAAGTCATAGAGAAGTGGAGCCCAACTCCACACCTGGATAGGCAGCATCCAGCACAGTTTTAAGATTCCTTTTTTCTTTTTTTGCATGCTTGGAAATCTGTGAACAGTGCTAGCCTCAAGAGTGGGGTTGGTATCTCTGCTCTATGTGCTAACTGCAGCATGCAGCAGGATCGAGTGGTTACCTGAGAGAGGTCGGGAATGTCCCCTCGGTCTATTCCCACCTGCTGTCAAAGTCACAAACATAGACGTGTTACAAAGATGTTTACTTTGTTTTTTGCTGATGTAATAAAGATTGGTTCAGTTACCTCTGCTACTTTGAGGAACTCAGAGATACGGGTCATCCTGGTAAGGAACTTCTTGTAAATATCCAAACCTTCTTTGCACTGGATCTTCTTCATATCAAAATACTTTTCTGTTAATAGAACATGAATCATTAAGTTCACGAATGTGGGAAATGCACAACAATTTCTTTTGATGAGAAAAGGTGTACTGCTGCTATATTTAAAGGTAAGCTAAAGTTAAGTTAACTGTTAAAAAAAAGTATTTTAAATTATGTACCATAAATGGAAATACATGTGTGTTATATTGCTGTGTGTTTATGTAGAATAAACAACAGTACAGAAGTGGGATGGACAATATAGCTAGATACCTATAAACATAATATTTTTGTCTCTGATCACATATACTACCACTGATGTGCAAATCATTTAATGTAAAAAAAATAAATAAATAATTTAATGTAAAAAAATAATAATTTAAAGGGGGGGGGACTTGTAATATTCTCATCTGTAAGCCGCTTTAGATAAAAGCGTCTGCTAAATGACTAAATGTAAATGTAATGTAAGGTGTAAATTCTGCATTAGGGAGCAAGGGTTAAATATTTTCACTATCCTACTAATATTTATTATCTTATATTAGGGGCATGGTAGCTCAGTTGTTAGGGTGATGGAATGTTGAGGGTTTATATCTCCATGTTCACTTAAGTTACTATTGTGAGTCCTTGAGCAAGGCCTTAACCCTCATTGCTCTAGGGGTGTTGTTCCTATGCCCTGTATAAATGTGTGAAAAGTTTTACCCAGCAGGTTAATAATCCCTTCGTTGTATGCTGCAAAAAGCCTGATCGAGTCTTTGAAGAGGAGCATGAAGGCTGCGTTGATGACCCCATTGGTGAGCTCATTGGCATTAACCTGTTCGAAGAACAACTGTTAACCACCTCATTATGAAGAGTCTTAATGTCTTTTGGTTATGGTATGTATAGCTGTATAATCAAATGCATGTTCACACCCATCTCAATTATTTAATTTATTGTTATTATTAATTTTAGCTAATGTTACAGCAAGTAAATTTTTTTTTACACATTTTGTGTAATCAATCCACATGCAAATGAGACATTTATCAGTCTTCCATGTAAGTGGATGATCCCAAATGACCTGAACATTAACAAATTTAGAATGAGTTCCCTGAGCTGTACCACAAAATACATTTGTCTTGTCATCAAAAGGCGTTGGGTTTGAATCCTTCAAATAACACAATGCCCTTAACACTATAATGTATACATAGTATTTAATTTAATATATTTTATTACATGTTTAGTGTTGCCTTTTTTCATAATTTGATATTTTACATGTTTTTATACTGTACATACATGGAATAATCTCCCATTGTTGCAGTCAACACTGAATTTTCCCATCCTATCTAAAGGTGAACAAAGGTTAGATAAGAAAGGGGGAGAAAATTGGGTTAAATTATTTTTTTATTATTATTAATTCAAATCTCTATGCCTGTAGCCCACAGTCTGATAGGTGGTCTTTCTAAAAGAGCAAAGGCTATTAAACTCCTCTAAAACACATTGTACATTAATGCGTTTAACCACACTACAGTTTACATACTATTTTAGGTAAATGGTGTAAAATGAATCACTAACATCTGGTTTTTTAAAAGATAAAATGCATTGGGCCACACATAGAGAAGAGTAAATTTACAATTTATTTAGGGTTTTAACAACTTTATCACTCAATCCTCTCTTAGATCTCGCAGTTAAATGTTCTTCCCCCACAGTTTTAGTGACAGTGTTTCCAGGAACCTCCACCCTTTGTGAAATGAACTCTGAATTAAATCCAGTCTGCTTTCCATTTTTCACTTTAATGTGTCTGAGGGCTTACTGTATCTAGTATACTCCTCTGAAGCCTGTCTTTACTACACAGCATCCTTTTGTTCTGTTTCTGATTTCAATAGTCGCTATTTGATCAATGTCACAGGAGGTGCTAGGGCCTATTCCAGCACTCATAGGGTAAAAGACTGGACAGATCACAAGCTTACCATGAGGCAAACACACGAACCTATGCAATTTTGTATTTTTAAAACAAAACCTGTAAGAATGTTTTTGGACAATGGGAGAAAACTGGTGGGTGGTCCCTCATTAGGAAATATAAAACTCCACACATAAAAGACCCTGTCTGCCCTCGTCTGATATCAAAACCACCATGCCATAAAAGTAACCTGTTTTGCATATTAATACATATAGTTTGATGTAGAGATATTAAGAAGAAAAACAGTTACAAATCAAACTCTGCTTACATTGAAATCTAGAAGTGCATCCATTTGGTTCTGAATGATTGGGATGGTCTTTAGAAGCTTCTCTGTGTTCATGGTTCTCATTACTCCATCAACCCTAAAGAAAAGGTTTTTATTATAAGCCACATTCATGCTGGAGAAATCTTTCCATGATTTGCTTTTAGAATTTAAGAACGTCGTTTCAATGGACCTTTCAGTTCCTACTTAATGATTGGTAGTCCCAGAAATCTCAGAGAAACCACAAGTGTATGATTAATGGTTTAGATGCATGCAAGTGCACAACAGTTTTTATAATGATTTGAAAAAAGGGAGACAGGTTTTCATTGTTTAAGTAAAACAAGTGCTGACCTAGGCAAAGAATGGTTTGTTTTCCAAGTTAGATCCTGCACCTTACACAAATATTATTATAATCATGATCCTCACGCCTCCTAACAAAACATTTCAAAAACATTAACACCACTGGTATAAACTTTTTAATACAACGCTGCAACTGTAATTTTGAGACTAATAAAGTGATCTGCCATACTACCTGCAGACCAGCTTCAGTATTTGTACTTTACTTTAAATTTAACATTATAAATTTAAGGAAACCTCAAAAAAGCTACAACTTGCCATAAATAAAAAAATATATAATTCAGTTATTTAAAAAAAAAATCAAAAACAATAAAATACAAGACTGGAAGTAATGACTTACCCACGCTTTACTTTTGTAAAATCAAAGGCAACTTGTCGATATGACACTGCTTTTTCATTCAGATATCTGCTGTACCTTCGAATAAAGGTGGACATGTCATATCCTACAAGTAAGAAAGAGAACAGGTTACATTAGGCCCCACAGTATGTACAGTACATAATTTAAAAAATAAAAAGCTTAACCAACACCAAAAAATTTACAAAATGGTGTTAATGAGATCACTAATCTAATTTTTTTAAACTATCTATTAGGGTCGCGGTGGGGTTCCCCATGCCCATCCAGGGGAGAACGTCTCGGGCGCTGGGCAGATAGACCCAGGACAGGGCGCCAATCCATCGCTGGGCACACACTCACTCACACAGACACACTCTAAATGGGGCAATTTTTGAGAATTCAATTAACTTGATCCATGTTTTTGGACTGTGGGAGGAAACCGGAGAACCCGGAGGAAACCCACGCAGACACGGGGAGAACATGGAAACTCCACCCAGATTGGAATTCGAACCGGGAATCCCTAGCGCTGAGAGGCGAACGTGCTAATCACTAAGCCACCGTGCCGCCTGTATTTAGATTCAGCCATATAAATTATTTTAGCTTTGACAAAACAGAACTACACCTTTAAAAGGTTTTAATTATGTTGTCTTTTGTAATATACACTTTACCTTGTAGGCCACTTTTATCCAAAAAGTTGCTGAGGTTAAATAACGTATTCCTGGAGGCCAAGTACTGAACAAAGCGCTGCAAATAGTGAAAAAAAATTGGGTTAGATAATTGCATGTTGCATTATGCTATTTTATAAATATCTATAATAATATCTGCCAAACAGACTTACCTCGTTACCATAAACCATGAGGTGGTGTGTTGTGATTAGGGATTTAAAAACAACCACCCAGCTGGTGTTGATGGTCCTCTCAAACAACGAGTCAGCCAGCTGAGGAATATTCACGTTCATTTCATTTGTACAGTGAATTAGATCTGCAAGAGAAACGGATCAACATATGAAATCAACACCAAACAAAACTAGTGAATAACACACATGATTTTTGACCACATAATTTTAGCAAATATTGTATGCATAGATAAAATTTTTGTGTTTAGTGGAATAAGAAAAAGACTGAATAATTTATACCAAACAATGCAAATTAACTTTAAATTTAAGTTTAAAAAGTGACAATTTTAATTTTTTTGACAACCAAAAACAGAATTATATTTAAAATATTTCATTTACCCAATGGAAAAAAGTGACTCATCCATGAATACTATAAGAAACCACCTGTAAGACCACATCATTGCTTTAGATGGAAAAGAAATGACAGAAGAAATCAAATAAAATCTAGCTGTGAAACTTGAAAAGGAAGATGAAAAGGATAATGAAAGATTGATGACTACCTAAAAACAGTTGGAACACAGAAGTAAACCTTAAGTATTATAAGTTGCAGTGACAGTCCACCGAAAGTGTTTCCTCAGGGGTTAGAAATTAAGAAGATTACAACTTGCTAAAAATAACAGAAGTCTGCTAAGTATTGAAAGCATATTTAATAGTCAAAGAAAATGTCTAGCACAGACAATGAAATCTTATTATGTATTGCTCTAGGAGTGCAAAAGATGAAATGTGAATTTACCACAATACTGACTGGCAACGTGACTCAAGATGCATATAATGTATTCAGCATTATAATGATGCAGAGCACACAATCACCAAATCAGAAGTTTGCTAAGAAAAAAGTGAAAACTGTGACCTGGCCAAGTATGTCATCTGAACTGAATCTGAGAAAATTTTATCAAAAGGTGGGACATAGGCCCATCAATAAGCAACTGAATATTAAATAAGCAAAATAAAACAAATGGCAGAAAAACTCACTAGACATTTGTGCAAAAATGTCATCATCCATGTCAATGAAGTTTAAGTGTCATCAAAAAGTACCAAAGAAAATAAGATTTTTAACTCTAATAAAAACAATAAACATTCTTTACTGTCTTGGTTTCATAAAGTTGCTACTGTGGAACGTATTTTCTGAAGTCAAAATAAAAAGAAGGTATTAAAAAAAAAAAGATGAGACTGCGTTTTATTATTCCTTAATGGCTGGCATTACTACCAGCATTACACACTTTCTAACTCCCAACTTCCAAATGCATGATCAGCTGATCTTTTGTACCAAAGTCAGCACATTACAATGTTGACAGCGGTGTTGGTGTATTTGCACTACAGTATAATAGATTTAGTCTGGTGTTTTTCAGAACAGGTAAGCAGCAATTAGATCACAACTAGCCTGGCTCCTTGTATTTGGCTCACTTTGTTTTGTTCCCTTATTTTCGAAAAGACACTGCTAACCTCTATGCTGATTGCTGCTTTAGCTTCTACAATGTGAAAAGCAATGTTTCTTTGAAAGCTATAACATTTGCAGTCCTTGCCATTTTTGAGCAGCTTTTCAGCAGGTATTTTCTTTTAACAGAGAAAAGCTACACTTGTGTCAGCCCATTACAATAGTACAAAATACCAACTCTGTTAGGTACTGTAGGCACATGAAATTGAACAGATGAACTTCTTGGTGCCAAACTTTGTACTGTTGCATTATCCAATGATATTATCTTATGCTATTAGTATGGCTATTGACGTTAATACAGCATGTGCATCTAATAAATTAAAACTTGGGACAAATTACTGAGATCTAATAATCTTACAACTCATGTTTCATCTGGACATATTGCCACTTGTGTAAATCAATCATAAAGCCATGCACTCTACCTTGACAAAACATTTTAAAATAATAAGTTATTCTAAAAAAAAAAATGTTCTTGATATTCCACCATTAGTTGCATGGTGTTGGATTGGAAAGTAAAACCCCGGTAACATTATTTAATAAGTACATACAGAGTTGGATCATCAAGTGCTGACTACATAAGAGTCTCCAATGTTCTGCTGACTCAATACATGAGCCCCTTTGTCCATTAATGTTAGTTTAAAAAATAATATATAAAAAAAGTGTACCAGGAGCTTATTATAATTATATTCCATGGCTAAGGAGCTGCATGGAAGTCTTAAAATTCCCAGCAATGCCAAAGGTTGATTAGGGTGGTTTTAAACATGCCACCACTGGACTGAACACTTGAAATATGAAATTATGCTTTAGCAAATGCCAAAACAAAATAGCCTTATTGCACTGTGCCAGCTGTGACGTTTGATGTAGGATGTATCATAGGTTGGATGTAGGGTTTGTATTTTATAAGTCTTTCTAGGCCTCTTCGCTCCATTAAGCTGAAATTTTAAGTTTGGGAAAGGTCCTATTTTGATCATAACCGTGCTCCAATTTACAAAGCAACGTACATAAAAAACACTGTTGGGTGAGTCTGACTAACCTCAACTCTGCCAAAAACCTCCATAATTAATTAAAATAAAAATAGCAAACCAGGTCAAACAGAATTACAACCAACAGTTTCCACAGACATACAAATATTGCAGAAGAGTATCCTCTTCTTATTCCCAGAAGAGTGAAGTCTGTCAAAGCTGAAGAAATTGCTTTTGGTAAAAGCATCTTTTTAAAAAAATCTTAATTTAAGTCATTTTATAGCACTACATAATTAGTTTAATAAGTTTTAAAGCTAGGTAAAAAACATCCTGCAATGAACAGATATTCACCATCAGCTAATTCTAACAGCTGCATCTGAAAAAGCCTTCTAAACTAGGTTCTCATTTTGAACTAGTTAACTGTAACCAAGTGAGTGTGTGGTAACCATCCAATATTAGACGCATCATGTTTGTCATATTACATGTCTCTCCACTATTAAATGAAAATTCTAACCCTTATTTGTTTGAGATAATCTTATTTTATGATTATTATTGTGGTTGTAATTTAGTTACATTGGTATGCACCCAGGGGCGGCACAGTGGCTTAGTGGTTAGCACGTTCGCCTCTTAGCGCTAGGGATTCCCGGTTCGAATCCCAATCTGGGTGGAGTTTCCATATTCTCCACGTGTCCGCGTGGGTTTCCTCCAGGTTCCTCCCACAGTCCAAAAACATGGATCAAGGTCAATTGAATTCTCCAAACTGTCCCATATAGAGTGTGTCTGTGTGAGTGAGTGTGTGCCCAACGATAGATTGACGCCCTGTCCTGGGTGTACCTACAGCTTGATGTCTACTGCATTATATACTGGCCATACCCACCTATAGTTTTTGCCAACTATATAGTAGGCAGTAGGCACCTTCAGACGCAACCATAGTGACTGCAGACACACACTGTTAAATTTCGGTTTTAGTTCAATTCATAATTTTTTTAACAAAAGGCAAAGAAACCATAATTTATCTACAGTAGATCCCTGTGTTCACCCTGTAAGTCGCTTTGGATGAAAGCATCTGCTAAATGACTAAATGTAATGTAATGCAATGTAGATGAGACTAGGAACATGAGATATAAATGTAGGAACCTGTTGGAACTAGACATACACACATCCAGCCTACTTCAATATAACTGGTGTCAAAACAAAAATCTCTTTCATCATGTCTGTTCTAATTGCTTGTATTTCATTTTATTTGGCAACAATTACTAAAAATACACTGGGTTAAACTGAATACATTTTAAATTTCATCATTCTGTAGCATGCACTTAAATGCCAAGAATGGAGCCTGACACAAGGCTAAAACAAAACTGACTTTATTTCCACAAAACACTACCACTTTTCAATGGCTGTCTCTCCACACACTGACAACACACCATTCTTTTCGGCACAACCACAAGCATCCATCTTGTCTCTTTTTCTCTTTGTCTCTGTCTTCCTCTCTTTCCGAGTGGCTTTTCTCTTAACCTCCAGCACAGACACAATTAAGAAAACACACAGCAAGTGAGTCAATTACCTCACCTTGTGCCCTCAGCTCTCCCATCTATTCACAAACTGCCGTCTGATCACACCACCGCCGTCTCAGGTTTGTTTGCTGGGATAATTAATTGTAGATTAAGGAGTGTCTAATCAAATACAAAATATTAAAAATAAATATTGCTAAAAGCACGTTAGTGATTTTATCTAGTTTTCCAAAATGGTTGACTGTGGCTCATGAAACAGTCATGTAAATGTCACCATCTTGAGAAGTAACAATTTTTACCTCATTAATAGAATTTTTCCCCTAATTTATCTGACAGCAACAGTGTTCCATCATAAGCAGCTTTCTGTATTTCATGCACTTCGCACTGCAACTTAATCAGGAAATGTGAAGTTCGATATACAAAAAATAGATTTCTCTACTTTAATAATAATTATTAACCTATAAGGATTGTTAATAATTGAACAATTGCTCACTTGATGAAATAAATTTCTTAAAACTTTGGTTTAAGAGAACAAAACTAAATTAATACATTTCAAGTATCACCAATTTTAAAATGTGCTTCTTACTGTACCACTTTCTATGCCAAGATTAGCATGTAGGTCCTCCTCGTCCACATTTAATTCTGATGTGTAAACACAAGTCA
Source organism: Corydoras maculifer (assembly GCA_019802435.1). Lineage (NCBI taxonomy): Eukaryota > Metazoa > Chordata > Actinopteri > Siluriformes > Callichthyidae > Corydoras > Corydoras maculifer. Next base: position 1,388,922 of record JAFMOD010000228.1, read on the forward strand.
TTATAAAATTTACTCTGTTTGTTAGGAAGTTAAGGGTCTGTGCAGGCTTTATAATTAAGTGGGTAGTCTGTAGGAATATTGGCCATTAAAAAAAACATACGAAAGTAGATTATCAAAGTAAGTAAAGAAAAAGAGGGCCTACATTCTGTAACTATAAAATTAAAGTGCATCTATATAATAAGTAGCTCATAAAACTGACAGTGAAGTTGAAACAAGAAAACAAGGTTCGTGGGCGAGGTTTCTATGTGAGTTTTCTCCAGGTTCTTTAGTTTTCTGCCAAAGTATAAAAGCACAGATTCAAAAAGAATTTGCTGCTTTAAATTGCACCTATATAGTGTGTGAATGTGTGTGATCGATCGTCATGTTAAAATCCATGTAACCTTAAGTTTTAATTTTTTTAGATGTTCAAAATGTATTTGAATGACTTAATCCTTATATTAGATTATCTAATGACTAAATGTACTTCGAATGTAAAAAAAACTCTGCTAACTCTTACTTCATCTAAAATAATGTTTTAGTTATATTTTACACAAACTAATAAATATTTCATTGTACATAGCACTTAGATGAAATGTATACACTAATGTTTAACACCGACATATACACTGAATAAAACGAGCAGTGCATATTACATTTAGGACAAGGTTCAAAGGCACTTTGTAACCAAGTTCTCAATAAATGACAAGGAATCTCAAAAAAAATGGGTCCATCTCACTCTGCAGTGCAAGTAAATTATCTTAGTTTGGCATATTGTTATGGGCTAATAGTACAAGAAACAAGAATTGAAACAAATAACATGGACAGGACAGGACTGTCTTGAGACATAATTTTAATATAGACATTACATGTTGACCAGTGATGACCCTTGATGGTCCATGGTTTCATAAAACTACAGTAACTCATTATGAGCCCAAAATATGCTCCATCAAACAATCATTCCCTCACAGCAAACCCCCCTGTACATCCATAGTGGCAGACACAGCAACTTGGCCACCATACAGAACAGTCGGTGCAAGGGTAAGTGCGGGATAGAGATACAGCAGATGGCGTGGAATCACCCTAAACAGCAAAAGGCCTGCTTTTGATCCCTGTTTAATGTTAAGACCTTTACTTTCATTAAATTGTTGGCACAATTTTCTTAAACTGTTGTTTTACACTGTTGACAAAAGGGTTATTGCTTATAAAATATATAAATCAACGGCCAAAATTGGCGGCATGGTGGCTTAATGCATTTACAACATGCATTTAAGCAAGCAGTACTTTTCAGACAAGAGATGCATTCTCTTGCAAGTGCATTTTGAAAAGAGAATGCCTTTGAATAAACCTTTTTTTATTAACAGTTGGTGTAATTACACCTACTCAACCCTCTAACAAAAAAAGAATACTTGATTGTAAAATAGTTCTTGTCCTTGTCAAAAAAAGACATAGTTCATTTAATATGTATAAATTCTTAATTTAGGTTTTTTTTTCGTCTTTTAAACAAAGTTTGGGGGAAAAAAAACATGCATTTAGATTTTTTTATTAAGGATCTACTTTAGGTAGCGCTGATTTTTCCTTAGCTCCTTTTGATGCCTTTGTGAATGTCGGACATAAAAACCAAAACAGATATTTAAAAAACAGATATTTTACTTGTGATGCATAAAAGCAGAGCAAAAACAAAAACTGGTTAATGATAATAAATTACTAATGATTACAACAGACATGCTACATAAACACGAAAATCTGATGCTACTGGAAACTCTTTTCTAACTTGGCATAATTGTACACTTGTAGAATGTGGAATTGGCGTGCAGTGCACCATTATTTTTAACAGGGTGGGAACACTTTTCTAAGGAATTTTGACTTCTTGTCTTTGGAATTTCGCAATTTAAAACGGACAGGGACTAACATGAGAGATTAGTGTCCAATGTTTTTCCTATACCCAACTTTTCAAACCCAGCATTTATTGGCATGTATATGGGATACGGGCATTTTACCTATAGTAGTGAAATCAGCTCATGGTCTTAAAAGTTTATAGAAGGTAACATTAACTTTGCACTGCAACAGAACACATGGACTCAGTCAAAATCCTTAAATGGTACAACCATAGTGCGAAAATGTACTATGGAGCAAGACCATCAAGTGTTAATAAATGTAATATAACATATAAACAATATAAGGATTTGTGGTGGGATTCTAAAGATGCAGAAGACCAAGAATAACCAAGATAGTCATCAACATAGACATGTTCATTAGGTATTAGCCTGCTACAAACACCACCAGACAGGAGCATACTGGAGGAAACTCATCTATGCACCCAACCATCAAGAAGTAATGGCGGCTTATGACATGACAGTGTATAATTCTCACTATGATTAAGACTAGCCACTTTCCAGGAAAGCCATTTCAAACATGGTCTCATATGTATATAGTTATGGTTAGTACAGCTAGAAATCTGGAGGACTGTCTTACAACGATATCTGTTTTAACCAACATGTCACTATTTCCAGATAGTACAAACAGCCTTTACCAGTACCAAATAACAGATCCCAAATCCAAGCACATGCAGTAGAACATGCAGTTGTTTGTATAATCTGCTTCATACATGAAACAGACCAATCAATACATTGGATTTGTAGCAACTACAAAACACGTGCCCCTTCCCCAGCATATGCTCCATTTATAATCACAGGAAATATTTGAATCCAAGGATGAGAGCCAGCATAATCTCTGCCTGCCAAATGGATGGTACTGCATGTGTTGCACAAAACTGAGATTAAGTATGGCTTAAAACATATAGCAGCAAGTGCTTTCAGAAAATTGTAATCACTTCAGCATCACTCATCTGCATCCAGCATTCAACAGGAAACAGTTTCCAGTAAGATCGGGATTTAAAAGCACTTAGGACGGAAATACATGATTTGAAATTATAATGAAACTTGAGTGCAGTTTTAAGTAGTATTAAATAATCAGAAACTAGCAGGACATATGAATGTACTTCTTGATTCTCAAGCGATCGTAAAATTTGGTAGCAGCAATCAAATAAGCAAGCTACACCTCGTATTTGTCAGAAAAAAAATGAAGAGGAAAATGATTGATGGTCTATCTTTAGGCAGCCAGGAAGCGATCGATGCTGAACTGTAAAGCAGAAGCATTAGAACCAGCACTGTTGGATCAAGATGTCCATTGTGGGTTAACGTCGCCATAACAATACAAGTCAAAAGCGGGAATCGGGAGCATCTTAAGAGCGTTACTGCACCAACCACGAGTGAATACTTACAGTCCAAATGCTTCTTTTTGGGGCCCATGATTTCATGTGTAGTGGCCTTGCACACGGTTTTGGATACAGCCGAGCCGGTAACGCTGTGCTGAGCGGCCGTGATCCTGTCCGTAATGCTTTGGCCCGACATCTTCAGCGCTGAGGCGAATTACAATGACAGACTTTCTTCACAATAAACGACGCCGCCGTTGACGGGGTCTAATAGAACTCCGCACTCGTTCAATGAGTTCAGTCAGATAAATGAATCGAGATTTAAATGTCCGACTGAAGTAGGAGAAACGCTCCCCCAATCCAACAATCCCCACGCCGACACGATGAAACCTGGAATGAGGCGACCTAATATCTATCACTCTATCGTTACGTTGTTAAAAATCCACCCACAGCCATTTTTACGACTTCGTCGTGTCATCTCTCATCCCTTTTTCAAACCCAAATCCCGGCGTCTCCTCCTCTACCTCTTCTTTTTTCGCCTCCCTGCAGGCGTGTTAAAGGGCCGAAACGTCTTTCAGTGAAATGGCGGGTCTTCAATATAGGGCACTGCGCTGCACGCTGATCCTGGATCAGGCGCCGGCAATATTTCAAAAAGCTCTTTATTCCCTTTGTAGGTCCACTATAACGGGAATGGAATTTCACACTATGTAGTCTACTTTATAAATAGTGCATATCCATTTGGGATTTGGCTGTCGTAACTAGGCTCCACACCTTGGCCAGGAAGGAAATCGTTAATGCACTTGTTCTAAAGGTTTATGAAAAATATATCACCAGAGCTTCCTTCCAGCCTGACCTTACGACTCTTTTTAAAAGGCATAAAACAGATAGTATAATAATGCTTATTTTAATTGCTTTGCTCTCACTACCACCCAACACTGAATATTTATTCGTCTGGCACTTTATTGACACGTTTTCTAATAGAAACCAATCAATTCTGGACTCTAATAGACGCCTTTCTGTAATGTTTGCCCTGAAAAGAGTAATATGGTTTAAAAGGCTTGGTTATTTAATACTAGATCGTCAAAAGACAGCATTAATTGCGGAATTAAACCAGGGCTCGTCAACTGTTATTATATTTTATCATACTGTATCACAGCCCGTTTCCACAGCATGGAAAAGGATGGGGTTTTCTGGAGGAGAGATGTGTCCCTCCTCTTTTTTTGTGCGGCCTTGTGATTTATCTCAATATCTCCACCAGAGGGCGATGCTTTCCTAAAAAGTGCAAAGCCTTGCTTGACCTCAGTGTGCTCAGGATGTGGTTCTTTATAAAAGTTTAGATATTCCAATTCAAGTTAGTAAATCTTCACTTTTGAAAACGTGAACGACCAATATAATGCACATACATCCAAATTATAGTTAAATATATTATTAACCAAATTAATAATAATGCTTTGACATAAACAAAAATTACAGTTGTATACATTTATTCATAAGTTATGTATGATATGAAATGTATTTTGTTTTTCAGGTATAACAGCGCTGTGAATAAATAAACACATGGTCGATAAATTTGGTGTAGAGGAAAATAGATGGCAGTACAGTAGTTTACTAGAGAAAACACATTTTCCTTTGTCCCAAAATTCTTATCTTGGAAAATAAATAATAAATGCCAGAATCGTAAATCTTGTGATTTATGAGTGAAGTTTCCATGTTATCCCTGTGTCCGTGTGGGTTTTCTCTAAGTTAAATGGATTCAAGGTGAATTTGCTGCTCTTAATTGCCCAATCTAAATTGCCTTTAAATAGTATTTGTGTAAGTGTGTGTCTGTGTGAGTGAGTGTGTGTGCCCAGTGATGGATTGAGTGTTTCTGCCCAGTGCCCAAAATGTTCTCCCTGCATAGGCATATGTAAACATTCCCCTCACCCCACAATCCAAATAGAAGATTAATTGGAAGAAAAAGTAAATTCAGGCAATCCACTATAATGCAACTGTTTAAATTATTTAACAGAAATATTTTTTAAATAGATGTCAAAAATACTTGACATGTAACTGATGCAATAAACCAAGTTGCTTAATCACATGTGTTTATACAAATATTTATGATAATAGTGTGTGGACAGTTGACTATCAAATCAAATCAAATTTATTTTAAAATCATTTAATTGTAGCTATTACAACCTTTATTTCAAGAAATGCTTTCCACAACATTTTATAAAGTAGTTGTGCAGCATTTTAAATCCCAGACTTAAATACTTGGTTTTACTATCCACAGTTTGTGCACAAGTTGTATGAACTAGTAAGGGCATTTTCCAAATACTGCCAAAACATTGGAACAATAAAGCATAATTGCCAAAATGTCTTAATATGCTAGACATTAACATTATACAGTGGTGTGTGTTTGTGAAGTTTATAAACAATTTGGAATTTAGAAAATATCATATGTAAAATATTGCTTCATAATTTTAACATAATTTTTTTAAAGTCCTGTTGAGAGTTAAATGATATAATTACATGGGCAAAGGATTACTTTGGCAAACCTTTCTTAAACACTACAATTTGGAGTTATGTTCACAAATGGCACTTCACTGCACAAAAAAATGTCTTAATTTAAGTTCAAATGCAGTGTTAACCTCTCTGGGCACATTGACATCTAGGATGAATCATCACATAGTAAAAATGTAAATTGTGGTTAGATGAATCAGTATTGATTGTCTTTTGTTGGGGAAAAAAATGAACAGAATGTGCACCGGACCAAAGACAAAAATGACCATCTAGACTGTCATCAGCAAGTCCAAGTGAGTGTATATATATATATATATATATATATATATATATATATATATATATATATATATAAATTACAGTCCATAAAGAAGTGAAATCAAAGGACCGGGGCATAGTGACTAGCATGGTAACTTCTCAGTGCTGGGGATCTAGGATCGAATCCCGATCTGGGTGGAGATTCCATGTTTTCTCTGTGTCGACACATGTTTTCTCTGTGTTTTTTCCAAGGTCTCCGGTTTCCTTTCCGAGTTCAAACATATGGATTTAAGGTAAATTGGCTGCTCTAAATTGCTTCCATGTAAATCATCCCTATATAGGGTGACAAAAATTTTTTAATAAAAAGGGGGGGGGGGCAGCATCAAATACCAATCAGGTTTGATGATTTTACAGTGTAGTTAGTTTTCTTCATAACTACTGACTTGTGATGTTCTCATTTGTAAGTCGCTTTGGATAAAAGCATCTGCTAAATGACTAAATGTAAATGTAATTGTAAATGACTGTATTTCCAGTCCTGGGTGTATTTGCCTAGCACCCAAAAACATTGTCCCCTTGATGAGCATGGCGAACCCCCTCGTGACCATAATACAGGATTAATAAGATAAGAGAAAACTACAAGATATCTAGCTTAATAACACATAACCATACTTTATTTAACTTTTTAATTACACATATACCAAGATCAAGATAAAAAGAGAATAGAACTTTTAGTTAATAAAAGCCTAAATTCCCTACAGTCGTCTATTAATTTAGAATTAGCACTGCACAGTGCATTCTAATCTATAAATGAATGCTCTGACATAGTAAGACTATGCAGGCTGGAACAGTTGCCCGATGCAGAGAAGTCAGCCGCATGCACTTCCATTAATCCCTGATAAAGTGACCCAGAGAATAGCCCGTTTAGTCTCTTCAGTGGCCGATGAAAACATAATTCTCTGATTTGGCCCCCTGCTGAGTGCAGACATTAGTGCCTGATGACAGAAGCAGATCAAGGCATGAGAATATGAGTGGGAAATCGACCGAGCATCTCGTGTTTCTGAGTTCATGAAAAGATTTGCTCAGGGCACTTTGATTTGCTGCATTTTCCCATGTTGTGCTGGACAGCTTGTATTGTTAGAGAGTTCTGATAATGACTCCCTGTTCTGGATCTGCAACAGATGAGGAATTGGAGTTTTCCAGCCTCTGGCTAGCTACATAGCCATTCATTTGGAGACACCAGCCAGGGCACATGGGGCTCTACTAAAATCAACACATTTAGGGGATATTGGTAAGAGACACATACTTCTGTTGGTAGTCACCCACCTTTTCCTTCTACCCATTTTTTTATACCAGGATGGTCATTTCACAATGATATAACTACTTTCTTTCTCCCCAGGTGCTAAAATGGATGTAATATGTATTATTTTTATTTTAATAAATGGATTTCCCTTGTCTTTATCTCAGTTTAATGGTTATAACTGTGACCCTACCTTTCACAGTAGATTTCCAGGTAAGATACTGTCTTTATTCTTATATTTAAAGGAACTACAATTGTACAAAAAAAGAAACAACATGTACATTCAGTTGTTAAACTTGACTTATTCTTTTGACTCTGCTCATTTCTGAACCTTCTCTGAAGCTGAGCGGGACATTACAGTATACTGTGGCGTGCAGACCATCACACTTAAGATCAACTTTTGTCCAGTGCTCTACTCGGGCTACACTTTTGCTGATCTGGCCCTGAATGGGCATCATGGTGATGCCCAGTGTCGTGGTTTTATCAACAACAACACATTTCCCACAGCAGTGCTGTTCAGTATAAGTTTAAGCACACTGGAGTCCTGTGGCAACATGCTGGTGGTGAGACAAAATGTTCATTATATTGCATGACCATGAAATACACAAGAACAGTGTACATCTTGGTTTTTGTAAATTATTTTTATGGAAGCTTGTTTATAGTACATATATAGTACTATAGTTTATAGTAGTATAATGTATCATAAAATAAACAGGTATATATATATATATATATATATATATATATATATATATATATATATATATATATATATATATATATATACCTGTTTATTTTAGAGAATTCAATTAACTTGATCCATGTTTTTGGACTGTGGGAGGAAACCGGAGAACCCGGAGGAAACCCATGCAGACATGGGGAGAACATGGAAACTCCTATATATATATATATATATATATAAATGTATATATATATATATATATATATATATTACAATTTAAATAAAATATTTTTAGTTGGCGGCACGATGGTTTAGTTGTTAGCACGTTCGCCTCTCAACACTAGGGATTCCCAGTTCAAATCCCAATCTGAATGGAGTTTCCACTTTCTCCCCGTATCTGCATGGGTTTCCTCCCACAGTCCAAAAACATGGATTAAGTCAATTTAATTCTCCAAATTGCCCCATATAGAGTGTGTTTGGGTGCGTGTCTGTGTGAGAGAGTGTGAGCCCAGCAATAGATTGGCACCCTGTCCTGGGTGTATCTGCCCAGCGCCCAAGACGTTCTCCCCTGAATGGGCATAGGGGAACCCCCCACGACCCTAATAGAGGATAAAGCGGAAGATAATGGATGGATGGATAGTTTTTAGTTACATAAATGCATTATGGGAAAAAGGTATATACTCTGTGCCATGTATGTTTTATAAATGCACTCTCTGCAGGTTTCCACAGGTCAGGGGGCTAATGCATATGGGAATATGTCCATGGTACAAATAGGGAATATATCAGGCTACATTGACACACCTGACCCTCCAACAGTCATCAGTTACTTACCTGGCCTGCTGTATAAATTCAGCTGTAGTTATCCTCTGGAGTATCTTGTGAATAACTCTCAACTGGCATCGTAAGTCTTATAAACAAGATGTTAAGGGTTTTATTAATTAATACATTTGTGCAGAAATTATTTTGGTTCTAGTATGAAGAAAAATCTTAAAGCTTGTCAGTATATAATCATTTGTTATGAATCTTAAATATTGTAATTACACATCATCTTTGCTTTTGAAGGTCATCGGCTGCTATATCGGTAAAAGACAACAACGGCACCTTTGTGAGCACTTTGAGTCTAATACTGTACAATGTGAGTTAACTTTGCCTTTTTTGTTTTGTTTAAAACAGGCATCATATTTAACTATCAATTTTTCAAATCACATCAGTTACTGTAGTTTATTTAATGCAATAATAGACAGATATTGGTGTTGTAAATATAATAAATATTTGAAGTTTTCAGATAGTGTAGATTGTACAAAATTTCTTGCCCTAATCCTAAATTTGTCCTGGGCTCTGCCTACATTCTCTCTGTTTTGGGGTTCTTAAGTGCATTAGTGACTAAATAAATTATTTGTTGAATTAACTAATAAGAAATCACAAAGATATCAGAAATGTAGTCATTTGTTTTAATTACTAATTTATTCTGAAAACTCTCTATGTGGTTGAATATTTTATTTATAACAAATAAATAAACCGAGATCCATTTTCTCTTATGTTCTGCTGTAATCCATCATCCCTTCTAATGCAATTTCACTCTGTATTGAGGATATAGCCAGTGTTTTAAAAAACATTATTACATATATACTAGATTTTAAAAGATCTAAAAATGCTTTAAATCATTTGAAGTACATTTGCTAATTATTAAGTGCTAAGTATTAAACATGAATACTCACAGTGTAGATAGTAATGTACATTTATCCATTATTGCTTACTTTATTTCATTTACTTTCTATTCATCTACATTAATTAATATGACAGCCTTAGTTACTATTTATGTTAAAGACTTTAAGCAACAAATTATTATATAAATTTATAAATTTATAATTTTTTTAAAAAAGTAATAATAAATTAGAAAACTAGTCCTTAAGAACTTAAATTACAGATCTCTCTAAAAGTTTTCCAGTTCTTACATGATTAAAGTTTAATAAACGTTCAAATTTAAAAAGCAAGATAAAGTTTTAAAAACGAAAAATTTGTTTTATGTATTATTATGCTCTTCTCATCTCATTAAAAAAGCTCCACTCCAGCAGCTACAACATTAACATGTTGCTCACACATTAATGCTTTAATCTTGGTCATCTAATGATATTATATAATAATAATACATTAGTCATACAAAATGTCTGTATTTTACCTTTTCATTGCAATATTAATACTTGTTCTTAAGTAAATAACTAGAGAACTTTATGTACTGAATAAAGTCAACTCAGTTAAAAAAGGAATAAAAAGTTTAATCCTGTTCATCAGAGAATATAAAAGAAAAACAAATTGTGATCTTTACCAGGGATCTTTACCATCTTGATATACCCCAGATCTTACAGTTTTTAGGTTTTTTTTGTTCTAGCCTTTTTTGCAAAGTTTATGCATGTTTAATTTTTGATTTCTGCTTTACTGCTTGTTAAATATAATTTATAAATTATTATTTTGTTTTTATCTCTTCAGGATTCATTCTTTAATCAGCAGTTGTCCATCCCAATGGCTGGTTTGGCTCTGAAAACTAGAGTGTTTGCTGCAGTTAAAGCCACAAATCTTGACAAGAGGTAATTCTTTATTATTATGCCATATGGTGAACCTGAAGGTTGCATTATACAGATCAGCATTTAACATCTTTCATATAATCCCTTCCTCCCCAGAGAGTGAAGATTTACTTCTACAATTATTATAATTATTTGGTTTATAGTAGGAAAAGCCTGCAAAACATGATGGGTATATTGTTACCTGAGCCTTTTAATCTATTTTAATATTCCTGAGCCTTTTAGTCTCTTTTTTTGTTGAGTCATAATTAACTATAAGAATGTCAGATCAGAACTTTGATTGGTAACACAGATTACCTTTCCCCCTCCCCAACAGGTGGAACATCCTGATGGATTACTGCTACACCACTCCCTCTGGGAATCCCAACGATGAGATACGCTACGATCTTTTCTTTGGGTAATATCTTGATCTCTGAAATGATGCTTAAAATGGTGCACATTAACCAGCAGAACTCATTACCTTCTTAACATTCACTACACAAACCTCTACTAATGGTCCTTTACATAACTCTAGTGTGTGTGTGTGTGTGGAAGTGCGAGAAAGAGAAATAAAAGAAAAAATTATAAGGATAGGCTTCTTATGGCTTATGGTTTATTTTGTTGGATAATATTTAGATGCTACAAAGACCCACAGACCACAGTTTTTGAGAATGGGAAGAGTCAGATGGGCCGCTTTGCCTTTGAAGTTTTCCGATTTGTGAAGCACAAACATCAGAAAATGTCCACTGTCTTTTTGCACTGTGTCACCAAGCTGTGTCGGATAGACGATTGTGCAATGTTGATACCGGTACAAATTTTTGTATATATTCTACATATTTGTATTTATTTCAACACCTTGTGCCAGCACCAAGAGCCAGGTCTAGACTAACCTTAATAATAGCTGTCTCTTTTTTAATGCAGGTCTGTGGCATGAGAAGGAAGCGGGATGAACACTCAGCTTTACATGTCTCCCCTGGAAATGCAGTCATAACAGCAGGCCCTATAATCACTAGGGGTGGTGAGAGCAAAATGTCTTCCTTAATGTTTTTTTCTAGAACAGGTTAGACACACAGTTTGAAATTTTAGTATAACGTGGTGCTTTACTTTTGCAGATGAAACACCAACAAACAACTCACAGCTTGGTAAGATGATATTTAATTGAATAAATGACAAAGTACAAATTTTTTTAATGAGGAGGAAAAAAGAAAAAGAAGAAGAATTATAAGAGCCTTTACTTTGACTTATAATTGTATTCTATTTGCCAAACAAACATATCCAGATGACATTTCACTTTTTCAGGGTCTGGGACCCTTTAATTTTAATGAGGGGTAATTACAGCGTGCAAAAAAAAAATATGGATGACTCTGAAACAATAAATCATGCTTTGGGAAAATATGATCTGTCCCAGTTCATAACAGCAACTGTAAAGTTTCCATTCAGGGGAGAACATTTTGGATGTTGGGTAGATATACCCAATGCAGGGCATCAATCCATCTGGGCACATGCTTATTCACACAAACACACACATGCACGCACTATATAGAGGCAGAGCAGCGACTTCACCTTGAATCCATGTTTTTGGACTGACTCTGAGAGAACCTGGAGAAAACCCACAGAGATATGGGGAGAACATGAAAACTCCACCGAGATCAGGATTTAAACCTGGATCCCCAGCACTGAGAGGTGGATGTGCTAACCACTATGCCATCATGCTACCCACCTTAGTTCCAGTCAAGGAAAATATCAAAACTACAGCATACCGTGCAATTGAAGTGAGTACTGGGATGTTCTGATCTTTTCTGTTTTATCAGAACAGAGCTTCTTAATGAAAATACAAGAAACAAATTAAATCCATGCAAAATTATATGGCATATACAGACATGAAGGTAAACTAAATGTAAGTAAATTTTTGCAATAAGTCCATTGCAGAATCTACTTAAAAGCTCTTTCAAAAGATGTTGGATTAACACATCGGTTTAAAGTCACTTTAAGCATGTTTTCACCATTATTTTCAGGCATAATTGAAAAGTTTAAACCTGTATGTATAAACCACCTACCATTTGCCATTTATGTGGCAGTCTTTATGATTCACAGATATGTTGGAGAATCTGATGTGTAAAAACATCATGATAGTATGGTTTGTTATTCCTTCTACGTGAAATGGAACATGTCTTTTAAAAAAATTTAATTGAGCCATCATAAATTGACTAGGTATTTCAATTAAATGCATATACACTATATGGACAGAAATACATATTTCCAACTTTGTCCCTCAGTGCTCAAAACAAAGTCGATAAAGGCATGGTTTGGTGAGTTTGGTGTAAAAGAATCTGGCTGGATATTATAACCTTATGGAACACCTTTTGGATGAACCAGAAGCCAGCTAATCTCACATCAGTGTCTGATCTCACCAACACTCCTCTGAATGAAAAGACACTCCAACATCCTGTAGAAATGCCAATATTTGTTAAATTATAGCAGAATTATTTAAACTATATTTAATTAACTATATTGACTATATATGTAACAGGTATAAATGTTTTATTGTATAAAAGCATCTGCTAAATAACAAAATGTATATGTTCATTCAGACATGTTATTTTTTACAGGGTACGTTTTGTATACAGTTTTATTCCCTCTAAGACTAAATTGACCCTATGCATTCATATTAATATTACATTAAATCATTACATTTAGTACTGTGACTATATGAAAGTGAGCACGAAAATCCTCTCCAACGGGTTTCAGTATCTTTTGCATTATAACCAATAAAATAAATGGCAAGATTTCTTTCCTCTAACAACTTTAACAGCTGTCTAATATAATCTTTATCTTTACATGTGCCACTGCATTGACATAAATTACTTTGCATGTCTGTGATTTTATTGTGATGGCTGATAAATCTAAAACATAAATATATGATGCCAATTTATTTCACAAACTTGATTATTTTAATATGTAAATATAAGATGTTTTGGCATGAATAAAGCTGTAATTTATTATGTCTGTATCATTCTTTCTATCGTAGCTCCAGTCAGTGAGCCACCCTCACCTCTGAACTCTGTGACAAGTGCTCTCATTGCTGGAGTGGCAGTTTTGGGTCTGATGAGCCTGTGCTTCTTCATTCTATCCATCCGACTTCTGCGCAGGTCTAATCCCTCTCCTCTCACAGGAATCTGGAACCCCAGCTTTAAGTAACACAGTCTCCAGGCCCACAGTTTTTCCTTCATTTTTGAATCCAAGAAATATATTTGAAAGTTTTATAAATATATACAGTATATGGGATTGCCAGAGCCTCACTGTGTGACATCCCTCCAATCCAGCATTCAGGTCCCATCTTTTAATCTCATTTTTCTAATCTCTTATAAACTGTACTTTAATATTTTTACAGTTGATTCTTTAAACTAAATTCTGAGATTGTAGTTAATGTGCCACTTATTGTAAAATGAATTTTGATAATAAATCCTTGTGGTCACAATGTGAAATGTAAAATTCTGAATGTTTTTCCTTTGTATTATTTTGTGGCATAAATAAATAGATTTTCATTTGCGGTAGTACTGATAATCGGGGGGGGGGGGGGGGGGGGGGGGGGGGGGGGGGGGGGGGGGGGGGGGGGGGGGGGGGGGGGGGGGGGGGGGGGGGGGGGGGGGGGGGGGGGGGGGGGGGTATATATATATATATATATATATATATATATATATATATATATATATATATACATACACATAATTTTTTACAAAAAAGCTTTTATACATGAATGGAATTTTTTTTTTTACAACATTCACAAAAGAAACCACAAAACAAAATCAGAAATGTAAACAAATGAAACTCCTTGTAGGCCAACCTGTGCATGCAGCACTGTATGAATAGTTATAGCCCTTTTACACCACCTGCAATTCCTGAATGTCGGAATCCGCATCTGATACCTCCTTTCACAATTCAGCATAGGCCGCATCTTTTGAATTATCAAGCCTTTTTATCACAAAGAAATGAGTTGCACAGAAATGAAAATAAAACTGTTTTAACAGAATGTGACTGCTTGTTTAAACTGACATATGAAATGAACTAATTGCTATTTGTTTTGAGGGGTAATTGGTTATTTAAAAAAACACGTATAATAAACAATTCCTGACATAAGAAACACGAGACAATTGTAGTCCATGCAACCATTAGCACAATTGTACTATGGCATGTTTCTTTATTTAAGGGGGGAAAAAATGCTTTTAGATGATTAGATGATATGGCCGTTGCACAAATGTTTATAAGATTGATCTAGTACCATAGCGACTAAGAAAAACTAACGTGTCTAAATCGGTTCTCTGTCGTTGTTCTTCAGTACAATTGCGTCATGCAAAGCGTACTTCCATATGTTCACCAGATGAGGGCGGAAAAGCTTTTTATCTTGCCCCGGCGCTAAATTGAATTTAAAATGGATGGGATTGCTAATGTCTCCGTCATCACTTTTGTTTATTTGATATGGGATGAAAAGGGATATCTGTTGTAAAAATAACTTACACAATCATTCTCAGTCGTGATGCTAACGACGCATTACAATCTAACCATACACTGACTGAGTTTTCCCTATTTTATAGCAAAAAGTCAGTGGTGACAGAAACATTTCAGTTTACTCATTCATTCATTATCTTTCGCTTTGTCCTATATTAGGGTCGCGGGGGGGGGGGGTGTTCCCCATGCCCATCCAGGGGAGAACATTTTAGGCGCTGGGCAGATACACCCAGGACAGGGCGCCAATCTACTGCTGGGTACACATTCACGCACACACTATATAGGGAAATTTGGAGAACTCAATTGACTTGATCCGTACTTTTGGACTGTGGGAGGAAACCGGAGAACCCGGAGGAAACCCACGCGGACACCCAGATGAGAATTCGAACCAGGAATCCCCAGTGCTGAGAGGTGAACGTGCTAACCACTAAGACACCGTGCCGCTCTCAGTTTACTATTACCTTAAATAACGAAACCACAAAACGTAAAAAAAAAAAAAAAAAAAAAAAAAAAACATGCCTTCCATCCTTACGTATTACTAATAATGTCTTCTCATCTTCCGCTTAATTCCTATACATGGGTCGCATGCCGCAGTATATGGGGGTAATATAGATTCACCTTGAATCCATGTTTTCTGGAATTTGGGAGGAAACCGAAGAACCAAGAGAAACCCATGCAGACACATAGAAATTCCACCAAGATCAAGATTCGAACCTGCTAACTACTGCCCCCCCAGTAATAATTTATCTTTTTATGTTGATTAAGTAACAGGCAAAGCAACATTATATATTAAAGTGCCCCAAAATCAACTTCAAAACAATTTTGATAGAATTCAGACTATTACCAATGTACCTGTTTATTTTAATTTCTTTTACATATTGCCTGTTAGGCTCTCTGGCTCATCCCAACACACCACTCAGGCACCAGGTGCCATTAAGGCTACAGAGCTTTTGTGTGTGGGTCTTTTATCCTGGAGATCCTAATCAGGGCTAACGTGCACCAGCTGCAGCTTCCTTATTTAAGAGCTTCTCTGTGGCTGATAAGTGTGGCAGCCTTATTTTTGCCTCTGTATGGGTGACATTTGCTATTGTAGGGTTAGTGGGTATGATTGGGCCTGCTTAGAGGAGTCAGCTGTACTGTCAGGAGATGAGAGGTATTTCAGCTCTGTGTTAAGCAGGAAAAGTATTTTACCCTAGGAGTTGCCGGGACCTCTATAGACTAAGGCCTACCAATCAGCAATGTGTTGTTTGGGACCTGAGCCTGCATCTTAGCTTTTATGGTGCTTCCTTCATTGGTAATCCTGCTAAGTACTCAGCAGACCTGGGTTTGAGACCAGGTGAATAAAAAATATCATTGTGTTTTTCCTTTTGTCTAATTGCTGTCTTTCCCTCTTCCTTCAAGTTTTTAGGTGCAGAGTGGGGAGCAGGTGGAGAAACTGCAATTGCATCCTGCTCTTAAGTCATGAGTCTCACTAAGGGGTAGTGTAAACCTGATCCTGATTCTGAGCCAATGCAATTAGGAGGGACTTAGTCTGTAGACTAAGGCCTACCAATCAGCAATGTGTCGTATGGGACCCGAGCCTGCGTCTTAGCCTTTATGGTGCTCCCTTCAGTGGTAATCCTGCTAAGTGCTCAGCTCTGACTCAGCAGACCTGATTAAAAAAATATTAAATTGTTTTTCCTTTTGTCTTATTGTTGTCTTTCCCTCTTCCTCTAAGTTTAGGTGCAGCGTGGGGAGCAGGTCCACCTCTTGAGTGGAGAAACTGCATTTGTGTCCTGCTCTTAAGTGGTGGAACCTGGTTGGCTCAACCTGCATTAACTCCCCAGTGGTGCAGCAGTAGCCCTCTGGTTTAGGGATTGGTAGCCTGGGGTTCTAATCCACCCCTTACTTTTCAGTTACGTTCTTAGCGTGGGTCTGAGTCTGCTCTTTGTAGACTTTTTTTTTTTTTTTTTTTTTTTTTTTTTTTTTTTTTTTTTTTTTTTAAAAAAAAAAAAAAACTTTTCATCTGCATCTTGGTGTCCTGTTTTCCACTCGTAAAAGTGCCTGTTTTAGCTCTGTTACTTACTCTAACAGTATCATTTCTCAGGAAAGATGGACAACGATTAAAATGTTCTATGTGACATTAATTTGTGATCCAGTATCACACTCGTACCTTTTCAGTTGGAGATGTTTGATGTTGGACAATGTCTTTGCTGCAATTTTAAATTGCAATCTACACTTCATTGCCAAATAAAAATCAGCATGTTCTCTCCTGTCAGTTTCCTCCGTAAACAGTGGTTTTATTGTACAGTGCATCGACATGTCATGACGATTGTATTTTACTTTTACTGATTACTGTCTTCTACATATCCATCTCAACTTTTTTTTTTTTTTTTTTTTTTTTTTTTTTTTTCTTTACCTTATGTACCTACATGTTATAACTTTCTGATTTTTAGCTTATTTTTTATTAAATAAGACTGAATAATGTTTGGTCATTATCTTAATACTTTAGACCATACATCTTTATAGAGTCCTTATATTTGCAGTTAGGTGAGTGGTTACTATGGGTATGGAAATTAGAGCTTATATTTGAGCATCTTCATATTCACAATTTTAATTTTATATACTGATAATTTTAATTTTTAATTCCCAGTGTAAAATATGACTTATAATGATATTGAGTGTATATTTATAAATCAGTCACGTATAATGTGTTTGAGTTTACCATTTCTTTTTAGCATTAGAGAATGTGATTCATCTTCTCTGGTTTGTATTTTTTTGCTCTAGTGATGCACTAACTTATATTTTACAAAGGATTAGATGAGTTGCTTTAAAATAAGCTGTTTTAAGCTTTAAGAAATAAAGGACAAATCAATAAGTCAGGTATTTAGTTGTCAAAGGTACTTGTGGCAACAAATTATTAAAAGACAAAGATTTTAGATTAGTATTTGTTTTATCTGCCGGTTTACTAAAACAATTTAGTTTTGGGGGCGGCACGGTGGCTTAACTAGGGGTTCCTGGTTTGAATCCCCATCTGGGTAGAGTTTTCATGTTCTCCCCGTGTTTGTGTGGGGTTCCTCCGGGTTCTCCGGTTCCCTCTCACAGTCCAAAAACATGGATGAAGTCAATTGAGTGTTCCAAATTGCCCCATGTAGAGTGTGTTTGTGTGAGTGAGTGTGTGCCCAGCGATAGGTTGGCGCCCTGTCCTAGATGTATCTGCCCGGCGCCCGAGACGTTCTCCCCTGGATGGGCATGGGGAACCCCACAACGACTCTAATATAGGATAAAGCGGAAGATAATGAAGGAAGGATAAATATAGTTTTGACAATGCAAATATTTATTGTTTTTTGTAGTGGCAGAAAATTTATTGATAATACCTTGGTTACATTTAGTTATTATCATTGTTATTTATTATTATTTTGTCTTCATAAAAAAACAAATTATAGTTTTTTTTTTATTAGCTTCTTAAACAACATATTTGACCCATCAATATTTATACATTTTACATTTTTTTAATGACCATCTTTCTTAAATACAAAACCTCTCAAATGTGGCTTTTAAAAAATTAAAACTGACATAATGAACACTAGACTTACGATAAAAAAAAGAATAACCATCAATCAAATAAAATTTAACATCATACTATTTTATAAACTTTACAGGTATTGTAAAATCTGTGCTAAATGCAATTTAAAAATATGCTTGTTAGATAGATTGTTAGAAGTTTTAGACAGAATTACATTCATAAAAACTGTAATGCATATGGACAGTGATTCAAATTGAATATTCTATTTGCTTGAGAGATGTGATCAGTAAGGATGAAGAATACATTAAATATTCATGCCACCAGAAGGCCTGTCTACTTCATTTGACCCCAGGAGATAAAAATGAAGACATCAGCATAGTATGAAGAGTATCTTAAATTTTAATATTCATATAAATCTGTGGCAGCTTCTAATACGTATATAAGAAAATAGGAGTAAGTATTCTGCGTGGATTGTCAACAGCTTAAACTCTTTACCAAAGAGAACAGCTTTAGCACCACAACGTTTTGGGCCATTTTGTAAAAGAACGTGTAATGCAACTGATTACAACATTTATTACAATCCAGATTCTGGCTGTGCAGCAATGGCCCACACCAATATTTATCAGTTATCTTTCTAGGGATGGCTTCCTATTAACACTAGTTCGTAAAGACTTTTGCAATGGTAGAGGTGTACACATAATTAGATTTTTTACACAACAGTTTATGATGTGCATGCTTTTGTGTTTAGCCAGCATTAAATCTGTTGTAATGCATGTTGTAATCTATGTGTAACCTCTATAATCAAGTATTCAAGTATTTTATTCGTCATTTAAACAGTATAGTGTAAAGTATACAGTTTTTTCAGGAACAAGGTGCCTCACATAACAACCACTGCACAACCAATATAAAGTGCACGTGTGCAAAAAGTGTAATAAAAAAAAAGTAAATACAGGACTATATACAGTACAATAAACATTCAAGTAATGGGAGGGAACAGTACAACAGACAATATACAGGACAATAAACAGTAAACATGTAATGTAAACAGTAAACATTAAGTAACATTATTTTCACTTGTCATTTTTTCTGTATAGTTTTCAACTATAGTTTTCAAGAGCAGTTGAAACTATGACTATGAGCAGCTTTCCTGCCTCTAGCTTGACTTCACTTGACAATATTTAAGTCATACAATTTCAACCTCTCTCTTGACAGATGTTTATATTATACACTCAGCCAGTATATTCCAGACAAAGCCACAACTTGTCCAAATTGATTTTCTCATTTTATATACATACACAACAAATATAAATCTATAATAATTTTCTAAAAATCTATAAACTCCATCTGCAACATAGGTTCCTTAGACCAGATGCCTTCCTCTAAATGTGCAGATGATAAACTCTGTACAAATTTCCAAGGGGACACTTTAGTCTACAATTGGCAGCTTTGTTCTTCCTTGTACTTGCCACATCCTCGATTGAAACATCAATAAGAAGGCATTATGTGAAGATGATATTCAGCCCTAAAGCTATAGTAATTAAAAGACCTGCAACATACGGAATGAACAACAGCAAATCAGAATAATTCAATTTAAGAATGAAATTCACAAAAAATTACACTGGTTACACAAAACACCTAAAGCATAGACATTTTAATATGTAATGTAAGTGATAATGTAAACTTAATTTCAGCTTAGTCATACAAATACTGATGTTACACTGGCTATCATGGTATTTTAAATCTGTTGTGCTTCCATCTAGTATGATTATCATGAAAGTGCTCCTCCTGTACATTGTGCACTACACTCATTTCCTGTCTCATTTGAAACAAGCAGGTAGTTAATAACAGCCTAAATGTTCCTTTAGACATAGGCAGTTTTTACTTTTACTAGCATAGTGCTTTGAGATTCTGCACTAAAGATGCTCTTAAGTGACTGAATTATTAATACTGCCTGGTTTGTATGATGGCTGGAAAAATGGATTGTTTGGGCTGCGACACACGTCTCATTATGAACAGTTCAGGAAGAAAGAGTGCTTCAGTTCCCATCAATAATTCACTACATGTCTTTCAATTTATTTCGGATTATAATAGGATAATCATTAATACTGAAAAGCAGCTTCCATCAGGCAAATATTTAAGGGAAATTTCCAGTTATGGGTTTGGAAATGTTTTTTCTATCATATTTACACCCAGCACAGAACAAAACTAACTGAGACACCAAATCTAAATACATCCTTTCCAGCTGTTGCATTTAAATTAAACCACAATTAACTTCATTGTTATTATGTTTTACAAGTAGACATTATTTAAAAAGTAAATGATTCTGAACCATGTGAAAATTAAATACTTTTATGACGAATAGCTTGAGGTGCTTCAACCTTACTGTGGGGCCAATTCTCACCTCATATCCTTCATCGCTGCTAAATATAGAAATGATCTTCCTTAATCTGTCTGTAGTGCTGAGACATTCAGAATTTTCAAGAAACAACTCAAAAACACAACTCTTTCGGAAGCTCTTGCTTTAAAAACAAAATTAATAAATAAGGTGGAAGAAATTCTAGGCATTAACATCAGATCAACAATTATTCATGATTGATAATACGGTTGTTTAGATGGTTCCTTCTTAACTTACTGACATGTATTTTTCTTTTACTTGTAAGTCACTTTAGATAAAAAACGCCTGCTGAATGTTTAAATGTAAATGTATTTGTACTGTAATGTTGTACTGTTTTAAAAAAATAAACCCAAAAAGAAAACTGAACCCAGGGTGCAATAATACTAAAGTTCCTTGAAAGACGTGTTGTGAATATAACCGGAAGATAATATGTTGCACAGATAAATAAGTCTTAAAACTAAGTGTCAATTTGTTGTTGTTATAGAATATATTGCCAAATGACTGACTCATGTTGTGTTTCCTTATAAGATGAATTATCTTGCAAAAATAATACCAAAAAGAGACTAGACTCAACGGAAGTACAGACCACAGGCTATTAAATAAAATGACAAACACACAAAGATTATTGTTACACTGAAGGCACTGTGTTGTGATTACTACAAATAAAATTGGTAAATTATTAAAAGAGAAGGTAAGTAATCATTTTAATATCAAATCCCAGGGGCTTGCCTGACTTACAGCTGTAAAATTCTCCATGTTTCTGAGCATAATGTTTTCAATTGTCTGTGGTGCTATGGGGACCAATCTCATTATAGCACCTCTTTATAGAATTAGCTTTGCTGCAATCATATTAGAATGTAAATTGACGGTCCTTTGTAATAGGTTTAATAATGAGAAGTGATGTCCTTGTTCTTTTGCCCTGTGATGCATGTCATTGTAACATAGTATAAAAATGTCTTAAAACCTAAAGTAAAAAAGTATGTAAGTGGGTTGGTGATGCTGATATAATCACTCTTCTAATTCCATGGAAAGAACGTGTCACATGTGGGTGATTCTGTGAGCTGGAATATTTTTTTTATTAGAGATTGCCTTTGCATCCAGACATTGATTTAATATTAAAGTCTTCTTTCAAGTAAAAATTGAATGCTGACAGTGCGAGAAAGACATGTCACATAATACATATTTAAGCAATGTTACATTCAAAGATCTTTGTAGTAATTGAATATTCATAATGCATTTAACTGTTAATTAATCTATTTTAGAGACCAATGTCATAAAGCTTTACAGCAATAATTCTTCCTCTGTAAATGCCTTTAGAATTTTTCATAAATGTATATATATACATTTTGATGTAGTACTTTGTTATAATAATGTTCTACATCAAAAGTTCTACATTTTTTTATTTTTTACATATATAAAGGATAATATAAAGATAAGTTGTGTGTGAGTTCAAATAATGCGGTTCACATGCTGAATGAAGTGTGTCAAACTAAAATAGGAGGAAATAGGCATGCCAAGTGTTGTGAGTTGAGTTGGCGTGAGCATAACTGTAAATTCATTACAGATTTCATGATGAGGCATGATTTTAATCTGGAATGTAGGTTCAAATTATGTTTGGTGCATGACCAAAAAGCAGTAAACCAACCGGTTCTGTCAATGAACCTAAAAAAACCAATGTGTCTTAATTAACACAGTTAGCCAAGTTTTTAAATATTTGCAAAGAGTCTTGCATGTCTGGTTCAATTTAAATTATTTTATTTTATATTCATTTAAGTTATTTTATTTAAATAAAATATAAATCTGTACTAATATAAACTTATAAACCTATAATATGACTGGGTGTTGTGATATATTGGTTTTTGTGATGTTACATTTTTACACCTACTAAAATGGGTTGTTTTAAACCAGACATTAAACATGTTTAAGGTCACAAAAGTAATTGTACTGATTTGAAGTCTTATACCAATATTGTACATTTGCTACATTTCAGATTTACTAACATGACAATAAAATTGTGCCCCTGTAGAATGAATAAGAATTTTCATTTAACACATAAATCATTTAGTAATAAAATTAATTTACAGAGTTTAATTATATGGACTAAGAAATACACAAGATACACTACTAGACAAAGGTTTTAGAACAAGTCAGTTAATATTTTCAGTTAAACTGTTTAAGTCCACCAAATAACCAGAAATGTTACAAATGTTACAAAAATGTTTTATGGACTGATAAATCAATGTGTTTTTTTTGTACACCATTAAGTTGATGAAAAGAGGATTCCTTTGTAGTTGACATCAACTGTCAAACAACAATTTTGTAGAGTCTGACTGGCACATCAGAAAAGCACAGCACATTAAAGCACAGTGCAATTTGGCCAAGGTTTCAAGTTACAGCAAGTCAATGACCCAAAATATACTTCTATTCTGTGACAGAACAATAACAGAGAACAAGAACAAATCAGCCTAGGACTACAGCACATTTGTGCAAACTTCTGCAACAATGTTGACAGAAACATTTAAGCCATATCTGAATTCCATGATGGGAAGAATGGCTTCATTGTGTTCAGCTGTAATATCTGCAAGAGGTGAAATATTGAGGCCAAAATCTAAATCTTCATTATGAATATTTTTAAATTAAATTATTGCATGATTTTTAAAACATTTTTTATTTTTATGTTATAATTTAAAATTACATCTGAGATAGTGATCAATAACAAACAAGAAAGTAGACTCATAAGCATTTTTCTTTACTCTGCCGACATTACATAAGTCTGAAGGTTAATTAAATTTTTTATTAAAAACTATACATCAATTATACAATGATAGTGTTTAAGACACACATAATTTTGGTAAAAGTGTTTTCATTCACCATATATTCCATTTACATTTTTACCATGTACTCATAACTAATGAAAGCAACCATCGGAAGATCTGTAAGGTACCTGTTTCTGTGTCTCCTGCCTTATTTTCTGCAGTTAGGTCCACAATGACATCTTTTATCAGGGGATAATAAACACATTTATGTGAAAACTTGTTGGCTGAGTGACTTATTATTATTATTATTATTATTATTATTATTATTATTATTATTCGTTTTTATTAAATAAAACCCTTATTAGGACTTAGAGGGTGTGGTAGTTGAGTGGTTAGGGTGTTGGGCTATATGCATAATTAAGAATCTTTATTTATATGTCCAGGCCATATATAGTGTGACTGAATCACTCAAATGTTCGTGACCAAAATATACAGTGATTTATTCAACTAGATCAACAAAACAGAAACAGGTGAGACTGACAATCATTAGCTCATTAGTCAGAAAAAAACAGGAAGAGAACAGAAGCCCCACTTGACAATAGGGAATCTATAGGGTTCCGCTGCGAAAGAAAACCTGTCAGTTTGCCCTGCTGAATGCTAGAAGTATGTTTGGCAACCTTGCAGCTGTTATTGGTCTTAGAGTGCCTAGAGTGCCTAGTCCTCACTGCTTGCCTGGTGCCTGGGGAAAACATTCCCTAAATAATTCATAACAGGGACCAGACATCTCAAAACACAGTGCAGACTCACCCCGGGCTGTGCTAAGAGTAAAAACCTGGGTATTACATTATGCATGGGACATGTTATGTTCAAGTGAAGCAAAGGTCTGCCCTTTGAGAGACTGAGCCAGAAAGGTTAAAGTCCACACGATCCTGGGGTGAGCTAACCTATTTCAACCTGCTCTTCATCTCCCTGTTACCATCCTCCGATCACACAAACATGTGGAAGCAAATTATTTTATACAAAGCAGACTAGAGGTCAAGTGGACAGCTTTATTTAATTTAAAAGCATAAGGAATATTGCTTAAAGAAAGACAACAGGAATTGATCATGACTGCATTTCAGCTGCTTGAAAAAGGATGCCTTGAAATTTGACACGTGGCCCCATGTACAAAAAAAACATTTCCACAATTAATTGTAAAAAAAAAAAAAGTATGATTTATCTTTTCTGGTTTACTTTAATGAAAATATTGGTCAATAAGTGTTCCCTATTTTCCTAGTTGGTACTAAAGACTTGAATATAAACACATAACATACATTTAGACTTTTTTTGTTACTAATAGAACCTCTTGCTGTATTATTATGCCAACTGGATTTTATTGTCATTTCAACAATATACAGAGGTGTACACAGTAAAATAAAACAACGTTTTTCCAAGACCAAGGTGCTTCATAACACAATAAACTACACAACATAAAGTGCAAGTGTGCAGTAGCATGAACAATATGCCATATGCAAAACAATTAACAATAAATGTACAAGACAATTTAAAATATATAGACCAATAAACATTAAATACAGTGAGGTGAATGTGTATGTTTGTTGTTTTGAATGTTAAATGCTTTTGCATTAAATTCATATTACATTGACTTCAGCTCAAAATGCATTAAGACTAAGACATTATTTTGTTTTCTTTGCCAAATGCAACACTATTGCCGTGGATATATTTGAAAAACATTAAAACAATATTGAAGTAGAATGCAAAAGCTAGAAATTACAAAATTTATCTTATTAATCTGATAAATCTAAGTATAATCTTATGATTCACATCACAATTTTACACTGATGGGTTCATTATGTTATTTAAATTACCTGACAACAATTAAAAGACCTATACATAACAAAACCTTAAATAATGTATGTATAGTGTTTATTACACAGCTTTACATACAGTGCATGCTTGTTGACAACAAAAAATATATATTTGCATGAGAACTAAATATAAATGTTTGGTGTTCCTATTGCTGGTGTTTTTTGTAAACCAAGCTGACCTCCTTCTTTACTAGTCATATTGTATGAACTATGTCCTCTTGCTCATTCTATTCTATTGTGTTCTGAAAAAGAATAAACATTAATTAAAGCTGTTATAAATGGCCTGCAAACGAGGTCATTATGAACAGCATATGAAAGCATTTTTTACCAAGAATTATCTATATCTTTTGTGTTCATTATAATAGAAGCGGTGTGTATTTTATTACATTTAAGACAAAAATCTGAAATATTTATGAGGTCATTCATAACAGTGTGCTTCATTTTAAAAAGCATAACAACAACTTGTAATTGTAATAGTGTAGAGAAATTTGCTCAATTAAAAAACTTGACACTATTTTAGTTCAGTACAAAAACCTTGTATTTTCATGTTCTGTTAAAAATATTTAAAGACATTATGCCTCAAAACATTTTAGTCAATGACTTTTAGTCATGTAAAACTTAAGCCAGAGGCAAAAAAATATGGAGTAGTACTCAGTGACAGATTGGGATTGTTTAGTCAGTGGCAGTGGGGATCTCTCAGATGAGAACTTTTTTGAGCTTTGTCTATTTGAGTCTATCTGTCTATTGACCTTTATTTGGAATGTGACCATTAATGGTAAAGGCAAAAGCACAGTTTTGTCTCTAGAATACTGCCAGAGGCTTTTGAGATTTTTGAGATTGGAATTTTTTTCTCGTAATACAATAGAGGTGTCTATAAAATAATTTTGTCACAGCCAAATGAAAATGAATCGGTAGTTTAGTGAGCATAGTGAGCATAGTGTAGAGAAATGAAGGCAATATTTACAATAATTACAAAATAGTGTGATAGTAAATAATTTATATACTGTAATAAATTTAATGATAATGAAATAAACTGTTGAACTGTATAATAACAAGCATAGTCATGTACATAGTATAAATAACATTCACAACCAAATTTAACTGTGGACATTAATTTAACAGCCATCATTTAATCTTGTGCATTTTTATTAACACAGCACAATAACATGATTTTTCACAAATTATCTGTAATATCAAGTAAGCACCAGTTCAGAATTCTGTTCTTATAAATACTAGGTTGTAAATTAATTATTAATAATTCAGTGAGACAGTGACTCATATTCACTGTTAATAACAAATTGCTCATTAAACCACTAATATAAATTATCAGACTGAGAACAGAACAAGCCTACAGGAACAGCAGAAAAAAGCTAAAACTGAGTAACTGTCTCCTCATTCAATTAATTAGATGATATTCATAAACAAAGTAAATAAGGCAAATCATTTTTATTATAATTATCCTTATGAGTGTCAAGCAAATTTGGAAATAAAGTTGAATAGGTACCAGGTGAACCTTCAATAATTTGAATATGTTTGATGTCATTTTATAATATCCATTAGAAGAGAAACTGAACTATCAAGCATTCACTGCAACCAGATGACTGTAGTAGAGCCAACTATAGCTAAAAACATGAAACCCCATCTGTTTTTAAAGTATTGGGGTAGAGTGTAGGCAGGGATCAGTGATGTAATAGGACAATTCTGTTTTAGAATGGTGTTATAATAAAATATCATGCATGTCTGATATCTATTCATCCCTTCCATTAGTCACTAGGAACTCATTCAGATGTGATCTTTTATATACATTTTTATCAGCAACAAGATAGTTGTTTCCTGTTCAATTAGTTTCTAGAGTTTATAGATAAAGTGCATGAACGATATTTGCTTTGTATGTGAAATGAAATGAAATAATGCAACACTTCATTTTAGATTTGTTTTAATAAAAAGGTTCAGACATTTGCGGAAGCGGGCTTTCATAGCTACTGATAAATCCATGGGCAACTTCACCGATTGCACTCTCATTCTTAAGAAGTGAATTGTAGACCTGAAAAAATGAACTTTTTGCCAATAGAACATAGTAATAAAATAAAATAACTGGCAATACAAAGAGAAGGTAATGTAAAATTATAATTTAAAAAATCAACTGTCAAAGAAATATGGGCAATATTACTGCATGTTAATTATAAAGAAATTTTAATATAAAAAGTTAAAGAATTTAGATTAAATATGAAATCTGTCACAAACTGCTAGATGAAGCTAATGAAGAAATGTAAAAGTATGTCTTTACTGCTGCATGAGATTGTGGGTGTGATACCTCAGTGATTTGGATTTGGTGCTTACTATCTGAATGCTGATTATATGATCTCTAATGTCTTTAATGTTTATTGTGGGCCCTAGAGCAAGGCCCTTAACCCTCCAATGGTGCTGTATGGTGTATTATGGGTAAGCCTGAGCTCTAAGTTGCTTTAGACAAAGGCATACATAAAATAACATTTAAAAATGTGCATAAAATTTTACAGAAAAGAAAACTGCAATTTAAACAGTGAGCAATAGAGTATGAACTTATTTTACTATCCCTCTTTCATGTCATGTTAATTTATAACTTCAAACCTGTTTGTGAAGTTCTTTTTATTCCAAAGTATGACTTCTTTCATGTCAAATTTTATTAGTATGCCTTTGATAAACCACTCCTTTAACTTTAAAGTTAAATATCTCCTTGGTGCATTTTATCTTGGAGATTCGGCCACAAAAATTAAATTCAAATTTCATATTACTTTAATTATTTGAAGACATGTACTGCATAATATATAACATATAATGCTGTATAATTTCTAATTGTTGGGTGTTGAGTGTTGGTTTACTGTTGGTTCAATACTGTATCCCCATAGAAAAGCAGAATTAATGATGTTTCTCAAGGACTCACCGTGGTAACTGAATCTTTTCATCAAATCACTTCACCATATTTACCTCAGATTAAAAATAGTAATAATAAAGATTGCAACATTAAAAAGGATATTATGCACCTTTACATGGATAATATTTTATGTTTACATTTCATTCATGACTGCCCACTTTGTGGTATACCACACAAAGACACATGCCAACGTAATAAACAAAAAGCTTTGTGACACACATTAGAAGTCGTATTCTGCTTATAATACATAATAATGGCGTGAGAAAAATGTTTTTTTTTTTATATTCTAGAACTACCATTTTTAATTTATTAACATAAAATAATAATATAAACATCTCTTACAGTTCCATTTTTGAGTAAACTCAACCAATCCCTATTATTCAATGAGTCATATGCACTCTGTGACATGAATTAATGAAGCAGTCATGCATTACATCTTGACTGACACTATGCAGCTATTAAGGACGTTTGCACCCCCTTCCACACTAGAGAATGACAGTATCATGGATTCCTCCCCCGCTCTCTGTCTGTTCTCTACAGTATGGAACCTAATGAGATGTACCTCGATATAGCCAGGCGTCACCACAACCTCAGGTTTATTGTCTGTCAAGTCGGACATTTCATGTCTAGCAGAGCATAATAGAAAAACATCTTTACACATTTCTCTAAGTTTTTAGGTTGTCGTTTACATTTTACATTTACATTTTAGAATTAATTGTTTTTGTGCTAAAACTACATCCTACATCCACGTTTAAGTAAAACATTGAACATTCTAAAAAGTAAAAAAAAAAATCCACATGTACTAGAGAAACATTCAAAGAAAATATGATAGATGGGTTCAATTCATTTTAAAATATCAAAACTATAACGCATAATAATTAACAAAACAAATACAGGATTCAGCACATCACTTTTAAAAATATCTGTCCAGATGAATGTAGTTCAAAAATATACTTTTGACTCTATACTATTAACTATATTATACTTTTATCTAATACAATTACAGCTTCAAAATGCCTTAAATTCAGGCATAGTTGTAAGCACTTCTGCCTGTCAGCATTGGGGATCTAGGTTCGAATCAACCCCCCATGTGGGTTTTTTCCATCACTGTCCAAAAACATGGATTCATTATAAATTGCATGGTCCATTGTCCCCATATACTGTGTGTGTGTGTCTTTGTGTGTGAGTGTGACTCAGCAATAGATTTGTGCCTTTCCTAGGTGTATCTGCCTAGTGCCCAAAATGTTCTGCCCTGGATGAGCAAGGAAAACGCTACCCTGACCCAAGTAGAGGATTAAGCACAAGAAAAAACTAATCCAAAATAACTTTTAATATATACAAACATGTTTAGATTTTGTGTAAAGTAATGTGTGAATTATGTAAGTTTACCATAGTGAATCTGCTTATATTTACTAAAATAAAACAAAATTTAATAAAATACACACCGTTTAAATTACATTATGCTTTTAAAATCATATCAAGACTTGATGATGGAATATTTGAAGGGTATAAAGCAGCCCATGAATGGCACAGAACTCAGCTAAGGTCTTTTTCATTAGAAGTTCATGACAAGTAAAAAATATAGTGGAATTCAGGAAGGATTAGTTTTATCATGCAAACAAGCAAAGACTTACATGTGCTTTTGTTCCAAATGAAGGCATTCAAGCTCATGAACTCCATCAGTTCAGACTTTAGAAGGTGTGAGATAGGACAAAGCATGTGTGAATGAGGTATAAGAATAGAGCAAAGACTACATATATGGCCTATAGTATAGTGCAGCAGTGGGGACACTTTTGGATAATAATGGCTATAAAATGTAAATTGCAAGAATGGGTGAAATAGGAAAAGGGCACAAGCCCCCAGTTATATATTAAGGTACTTTGATGTTATGTTAATCTGTTTTCCAACTAAACCCCCATCCAACATAGTAAAAGTTGTTTGTTTTCAATCAAACTAATCAAATCAATTGTATTTTGTAAAAAAAAAAAAAATATATATATATATATATATATATATATATATATATATATATATATATATATATATATATATATATATATATATATATATTTGATGTCAAGAGTACACAAAATAGTTGGGACTGGAGGGATATAAAATTGTAAGTTTCATGTAGTTTTCAATTTACACTATTATTAATTATTTTACATTTCATACACTTTATAATTGGCTCTAAAAAGAGCAACGTGTTTTTAATAGCAAATATATAGTATGTTTTGTGCATAAATTCAGAAACAGTATAAGAACTTTTTACAACACATAATACATAATATATTTAACATTATACAATTAAAGTACTTTACCAGCTACCAGTGAAATTAGGGAAGTTACAGGTGGCACACTTCTACAAGCATGGCAGTCTAACACTAATGGCAGTACAGTGCTGTGTGACTTCAGACATAGGTGTGTGATTTTTGGACAATCATACAATGTCAACTATTGTAGAAAAGTGTCTGTTGTATTTAATAAAAGTTGGGAACACTTTCATCTGCAAAATGCAAACATTTTCAATTCTCAGTTCATAAAAACTTAAAATTTTATGTAAAAAAAAAAAATGCAATATGGTAATCTGATAAACATACAACTGTCAAACATACAAAGAACATCAAATCGGCAATGCTTTTTGTAAATTACCTGAGGGCACTTTGAAGAAAAATAAATAAATAAATATAATTAATAATCTATAATATAATATAATATATTCATTCATTCATTAATTATTTTCCGCTTTATCCTATGTTGGGGTCGCGGGGGGGGGGGGTTCCCCATGCCCATCCAGGGGAGAATGTTTCGGGCGCTGGGCAGATACACCCAGGACAGGGCGCCAATCTATCGCTGGGCACACACTCACACACACAGACACACTCTATATGGGGCAATTTGAAGAACTCAATTGACTTGATCCATATTTTTTGGACTGTGGGAGGAAACCGACGAACCCGGAAGAAACCCACGCGGACACGGGGAGAACATGGAAACTCCACCCAGATGGGGATTCGAACCGGAAATCCCTAGTGTTGAGAGGCAAACGTGCTAACCACTAAGTCACCGTGCCGCCCTAATATAATATAATATAATATAATATAATATAATATAATATAATATAATATAATATAATATAATATAATATAATATAATATAATATAATATAATATAATATAATATAATATAATATAATATAATATAATATAATATAATATAATATAATATAATATAATATAATATAATATAATATAATATATCTTCTTTCAGCATTTTTACACTTTACTGTGCAGGAGTACATCGCCAGGAGTGATGAATTTGCATTTTAGACTTGTGGTTAAGTGGTTAGCATGTTCACCTCTCAGTTCTGGGGATCCAGATTTAAATCCCAATCTGGGTGGAGTTTTCATATTCTCTTCGTGTCTGCGTGGGTTGCCTCCAGGTTCTTTGGTTTCCTCCCACAGTCCAAAAACATGAATTCAAAGTGAATTGAATTATCTAAATTACCCCATATAGTATGTGTTTGTGTGAGTGAGTGTGTGCCTAGCGATAGATTGGCGTCCTGTCCTGGGTGTATCTGCCCAGCGCCAGTGCCCAAAACCTTCTCCCCTGGATGGGCATGAGGGAATCCCCCCCCCCTGACCCCCGCTGACCCTAGTAGAGGATTAAGCGGAAGATAATGGATGGATGGATATGATTTGTGACATATGTATATTTCATATATTTGCATATATCTGACCATGACCAGTTTATTGTATGTTTAACATTTTTGGTAAAATAAACTGATTCTGATATAGTCTTCAGTTATTTTCTTTTTAGAGTATCATATAGTTAAACAGTACAACAGGGTGAATTTTTATTGCGTGATATTTAATAATCTATATTTCTGTTTGTCTTATTTTAGTGGTATACTAGTTTAAACGCTGATTTGAAACTGTGTGATGCGACAGACAAGCTGACTATTGTGTACCTGCTCCTCAGCCGCGGTGCCTCAGGGTGGGCGGGGCGCTGAAAGTTTTGTGGGTGGGGCTTCAGGTTGCACGCGGTAACGGCTCCTCGGAGTTTGAATTGAATGCAGTGAATGCAGTAGGTGTTCAGGCGACGACTGCAAGACTGAACGCTATCTGACTATCTGGAAAATATTTTATCCAGGATTTATTTTTAAAAACCAAATATCGTTATATATTGCCGTTCAAGTGCAGACACGTTGAAGTTTTCTGTTTAAGGATGCGTATAAGTGGATTTTCTGCGTGTGTGCTTCTCCTGTCCATACTAAATGAAGGTAACCATATTTTTTCATTAAAAAATGTTTTAAAGTGTTTGTAGTCTTCTGCTGATTTGTAGCGTTTGTAGGTAATCGTTCATTCCCGGTTTATCTACATCACAAGTTTTCGCCAACACATAGCAGCTGTATGAGGCGGTAATGTTCTGCTGTTAGGAAACTGCTTCACTGGGTGCAGAATGGGCGAAATGAAAGTGTATCTTGTGTAATACTGTTTAATGTTTAGTTGTATTTCCTCGCTTATCACATGGCATTCTGTGCGTTGTGATGCATTGTTTTTCACAAAAGCTCAGAAATGCTCTCAGGTGGGAGTCTGCATCAATCCCCGCTGTTTCTGGACCAGATAGCAAGATAATGTTTAAATCCTTATCTCTTGGGTCGAACGGAGGGGAACAGAACCCCACGCTGGGTTTAAGATCTAAGGAGAAACTCGCAGATGCTGACCTGGTCACTTCATTTACAAATGAGTGAAGTGGTATCGGTTTAAAGGTTGTTTGTGTGCGTGAGAGAAGTTATAGGATGGTGTGAAAGAGGGGGTTGGGGATAAGAGAGGCGTTGATATCTCCTTCAGGCTTAAATGAAAATGAGAAGTATCTACTAAGAAGTTAACAGAATTCATTAATGTTTCTCACTTTTTTCAATATGTAATTTTATTAATGGATATTGTTTTTACTTATTGTTAAACTACCTATAGAAGATACCCTAAAATATTATTCTTAGTTTAGACAAATTTATGCAAAACGACTTAGCACGTTCGCCTCTCACTGCTAGGGATTCCTGGTTCGAATCCCCATCTGGGTGGAGATTCCATGTTCTCCCCGTTTCTGTGTGGGTTTCCTCCGGGTTCTCCAGTTTCTCCCACAGTCCACAAACATGGATCAAGTTAATTGAGTTCTCCAAAATTGCCCCATGTAGAGTGTGTTTGAGTGGGTGAGTGTGTGCCCGGCGATGGATTGGCGCCCTGTTCTGGGTCTATCTGCCCAGCGCCTGAGACGTTCTCCCCTGGATGGGCATGGGAAATGAATATTTTAGACATGCAAAGGTGATAATTTCATTCCAGTTTCTGTGTCAACAGACCTGCTTGTTATATTTCCCTTTGCAAAGTGTCAAATGTCACCAGAGCACCATTGTGAATAAACTAGATAAACCACATAGATATTATGGTCATGGGTTTGCTGTTACAAAACCAAAAGATTTCTTTTTCGGACACCAGAATGGTAACCTGCAAGCTAAGCTGACCGAGCTGGCTGACACATCTATCTGCTTTTCACGGGTTAGCTGAACAGGTGTTCATTTTACATCCAGCATATATTACTTTATATGGAGCCAGTGTCAGTAATGAATTTGAAAGAACACGCCTTCAGAGTTTTCACAGGCTGTAATCTTTGTCTGAAGATGTCTCGCTGCTCTGTATGATAAATGAGTTGTCCTTTGAGGGTACAGCATGTGTGTGGTGTCTAATCTAATTGCCGTTGGTCTCGGATGTATTAAATCCTGTGCCCTTCCACTCCCTTTGCGCTTTGAAGGAGTTGCTCAAGTTCAGAGGTCCAACCTTGAACTTCTTGTTAAGATATAGAGCCAAGAAAAGAACAAATGTGTATAGTGCAATTTGCTTTTAGTGAATAATGGAAATTATAGGAATGAAGAGAGGAGTTAGCTCATTTCTCTGATTGCCTCTGGTCCTCAGACACTTATCTTTTGAAAGACTACAAAATGATAGGGTCTGGTTGGGCTTTTGAGTGGAGGCTATTGAAGGAGTTAGAAGAAAAAAGACTGAGGCATCTGTTTCTCGTTCTTGCTGCACTCACCCCCTCCCCCAACCCCCCCAGGACACACACTAGTAGGCAGTGTCACACCTGGTGGAACTTGTTGGTGGGTTTTTCTGTTTATTTAGCTGATCTTACTGAACAACCCCCTCTGAAAAGAGTGTTCTTCAAAAAGATCTTGAGCAAGATTAACATTTCAATACAACCTCAGAATGTTGGCCAGTTTTGGTCGATCTAAGATCTTTGTGTAAACCTTTTTTGTCAGCTACAATCCAATCTGATCTTAAAGCTTTGTTTCTCAGGAACTAAAATAAAACCATGATCCTTATTTGTATGTCCAATATCTTTTTCTGCAAATCTTAGGACCCCGCCCTTTACTGGGATGCTACATATAACCACTGCTTTATCTGTAATCAGTGAAAACAAGAGAACAATTGTTTCTTACTGCTTTTTACGACCGGCAGAAGAGCATTTCTGTGTCCTGACCAGCGGTGCCCTTGGCATGCAGGAATTCCCTCCATTGAAATGCACGTAAGGTGCTTTCTGGAAGCTCCAGTGCTCCTGGAGGTCCACCCTGCTAGTGGACAATGAATCAAGTTGCTTACGTCCTTTGTTATGCACAACCCCCAAGAACTTGCCTGCACCCCTTCTGGCTACATTGTCAAATGTGTTTCTCTTAACCGATGGATGTATGATTGGGACAGGGGGTTTCTTCTATCAAATTAAACGCAAGCGCATACACTCCCACAGAGAGGGCATTATCTGTTTTGCGACCTTTATTTCACTCCCTCACTGAAAGGACCTTGGGTTTCATATGAATGGTTGTAGCTTACACAGCTGCAGGCTGCATTCATTTAAAAGCTTTTTTTGTAAATGAAATGCAGGGTCATTTGCATTTTGTGAGGCGGCTGGAGTAATTTTCGAGCACCGTCTGTTTACATTTACAGTAATTTGGTGTCATCGTGCAAACACCTGCCCTGTGAGCTCTAGTTGGTGTCATTGTAAATAGATAATAGAAATAGCTTTTGTGTTCTCAGCAGTGGCTTAATTTTGTTGTTATCACACAATAGGTTAACATGCCATGAGTGAGCACAGACAAAGGAACCACACTGTATATATTTATTGAAAGCTCATAATCCTGAGTATGTCATGTCAAGATTTAGGTGATTAATATAACTCTTAGAGTAAACAATAAAATATGAGCTCTAATCTCAGTAGAATGATTTAGTTGTCAAATCAAATTAAACAAAATTTTCGCCTTTTGAAATAAAAAAAAGTTCTTTTTTAATTTAAATAAGAAGTAATTTTCCATAATTAAAACAAACTTGTTATTTAACTGCATGTGACTCATAATATTGTGTTGCTGTAAAATTTAATTATGGTTAATCAACAGGGAAAGCTTGATGTGAAGACTGGAATCAAGGCTGTAATATTTTGTATGTCAGTTGATTATTACTTTTATTATAAAAAAAATTATAATTACGGATATAAAACATTTGCTAATAGCACAAACTCTTTAGCTGAAAAATGTCACAAAAAATGTTCACATCTTTGTAATCTTTAACCAAGCTATCTCCTGTTCAACCTGTTTGGGGGGGTAAAAACACTTTGTTTTAGCTAAAGGCAAATGTTCAACTGACACCACTTGCCACAACAGCATAAGTCACAGCCCCAATTCTGATAATATAAAAGACAGGTGCTGGGTTCGGGAAAAATTTTTGGAAATTTGGTAGACATGTCTTGTCACTTGTCTTACCGAGTGTGGTATTTCAGATAAGTTCTTTACTTCTTTAATGAACTAATGCCACAGGTACGTGTGAGGCTTTGTTTTGAATCATAGGTTACAAATTAAAACCTAGAGCCTTAATATGGGACACAGGTTGTTTAAGGTACGCGTAAATAGGAGAAAATGTCTGCTGTGGGTTGAGCTTTCATTGGTGTGAACTTTGATGTCGCATTGCTTTGAATGTGCAAGCCACTACAGATTGCTGCTGTGTTTCGCAGAGACACACCTGCTCCAGGTGTGCAGTCTTGTAACAAAGTATGTCCAAAAGTTCCTACTTTAGTGGTATTTCGATGTGTAGCTTCCTCGGCTGACTAAAGAGAATGACTTGAACATTAAAAACACTCGCTGCGTTTTAATAAGTGGGACAAATGTCTGCTGTAAAAAATAGTTACTGATTTACAGAAATGTTAAACTACCTTGATTGTGGCTCTGCGAGAATCACATTTGACAAATTAAGAGATTGCATGTGTTTGAGAGATGAATAACCTCCTGACCTTTTACACATAGGTGTTGATATATGTAAATAATTAGAAGTTAATGAGTAGGGTACTAACACCTAAGTTGGAGTGTGTTAACATTTTTTAGGAGGTACATATGGTCTGGGCAGAGCAACTCAAGTTGAAAAAGACAGGTTAAGACCTGTGTGACCCCTCAAACATCTGATTCTGGACAGGCTCTTATCTATATGGAATGTGATGCATGCTAACTGACATATATTAAAGTAAAATAAGTATAAATAATAAAATAGTTATATTTGTATTATATGAAACGATGTAAAAATGTCATTGTTACATTTATACAAGGCTTGAAATATAAAAATTTAAATTATAAGCAAACAATTTGGTTGGATTGTTTTTAAGAACAACAAATTCACTTCCAGTGTTAAAACTGTAAAGCCATGACTTCTGGGCAATAATGTAAATATATTAACGTAATTCACGTTTCAAATAAAATAACGTATTATCACTGAAATTTGAATAGGCTCCTAATTTTTATTAAAACACCTGCTGCCCAGTTTTTTTAGTTTCCAGTTAATCATCCATGTGCTCGTGTGGACTGTGGGCAGTTCGATTCACTGTGGTGAGCCGATTCTTTTGTACGATTTGAGAAACTGGTACGTGTCGAGGCTCGTTTCTTTCTATAGCTTAAAGCACAAGCTGAAGTTTTTAGGTCATACAAACAAAATGACTCAGATCAGCTAATCACTGATTCAAAATACAGGCGGCGCAGTAATTCAGCTGACAGTTGTGAGCTTTCTTGGACATTTTTCCATCCTTGAGACTTAGGACAAAAGTTGACTGGTGAGTCCATGTGTCATTGTGAGTTATGCTTTAGAATAAACCACTATTAAACCAGTGTATTTTACATAACCACAATTAAGCAAGACTAATAAGCACGACTAAACAGATTTTAAAGTTATTTCCCTCTTTGGTTGAAGTGATATGTGATGCTTCATCAGCTCACTAGACGCTGGTATTTGCACAGCCTTTGTTTGCACAGCTAACATGGGCTTATTCTTTCACACCACTGGCCTTCACATTCACAGAGAAAAGGTTTAATGACCCCTTAACAAAAGTTAGCTGGCCCTCATGCTGAACAGACCAATGACCTGCATGCAAATGCTTATCCTATGAAGAGAGATTTAGATTTGTGTAGTCTGCATTATTCTGCTGCAGATATAATAAAAGCATTTAAAAATATATAAACAAACACCTATTTCTATCTGATGCAACAGCTATCAAGGAAAGGCCCATTTAGTCAACAAAAGCTTGGCTGTCTCTTAAGGTTTTAATGGCCACTCATTATTCGGAAACATTGCTATATGTTATTGGTTTCATTTTCCTTTGGGGCCTCTCCCATCAAATCCATAATTCAGTACTTAATGGATGTGATTTCAGAGTGCACTTACCCCTTAACCCCCTATATGCCATTCACTGACTTAATTTACGATGTACTTATGATTTGTACTCACTTTTTGGAATTGAATTTTTTGGAGTGAAATGCTGTGGGCTTCAAATCAATTCCAAATATCAGCTCCTTAAATTAGAATTGTTAGACAGTGTCATAAATCAGAACTGTCTCATGTAGTCAGACTGCCTTACTTAATGGTCTGTTCATGGTGGTTAATAATTAGCAAATGGTCTCTTTCTACAACTAGATTCTATCCTTTAGTAACATCATGTTATGACTTGCCAGGAAATATTAATGGAATACAATGGTTAAGTAAAGAAATCATTGATGTATTTACTAAATAAGCTAAAATTGTTATTTTATGAGATTGTCATTTCAGCTGCAATTCAATATTCACATGTAATGAACCCACAAGGACAGTCATTCAACACACACTTACACAGAGATGTAGTTGTTACAACAGACTTTTGTTATGTTAATTTAAGATTTTGTCCTTATAGGTTTTATTTGAACATTTGGCAGACATGATGAAGCAGTGTCTAATATTAGTCAAAGATGGGTGATGGACATGTGGATGGAATGTTCCGTAAACAAAGCACCTGTTTTAAAAGGAAGTATAAAAATGGAGTTGGAGGCCATTTGTTTACTTCACCTGGTACTCAGTCATCAGGTTGCAGGAACACATCCCCACTCCTCCTATTAACCTTTTTTGCGTTCTTCTGCTATTCTTTTCTCTAATGGACGTGTCATCGCCTGTTTTGTTTGCTGAGTGAGATTAGGTGGAGAGGGAACTTTAGAACAGTTTGTGGCATCCAGCAAACAAGAATGAAAATAAAACATATACAAATACGCAGTCAAATGTGGTTTTACCTGTTAATGAAGTAACTTTCACATTTTCTTTACCCTTGGCTAATACATCTAACAAACATAAATTGTTACACAAAACTCAAAATGTGAGCAAGTTAAAGCTTTGGATTTGACAACGGTTGTTTTTGTGTAGGTTTAAATATTTGATCATTTGATAACATTAGGAACTTAGGGACATGTCCTATGAATACTTCATTATTTTTGTTATTTTTTCAATTTTTTATTATTATATTATTAATATGCTGTATTATTATTATTATTATAATTATGTATTATTATTATTATTATTATTATTATTATTGTTGTCAGCCAGATGTCCTTTGTAAAGTCTACCTACCTACTTACCTACCTACCTATTTATCTATTTAAAAATCCAGTAAATATATTTCAATTCAATAAACCTATGGGTATTTTGTTTGAGAATTTTAACTCATTCCTAAAAGAGAAGAAAGAAAGCAAGCATAAGTCCCATGGTTTAAAAAAATACAAAAATACCATACATTACACATAGGAAATAAAAATGTATAGTTTCTTGATAACATGTGTTGTGTAGCAAAGTTCCAGGTAGTCACTTGCATACAACAAATTGCAACGGTTCGTCATTTTTTTGGGCAGAAAAACATGGAGCCCTTATCTGATCGAACAGATAAAAACTACAATAAAGGTAGAGATTAAGATCAACTTCTTTTGTTCTGGTAAAATACAGAAAAACACAGTCTTATACATAGAGTAACTCTAAAATACGAGCTTTAAAAAACACAGTTATATGACTGGTATCTGCTTCATGAATTCTTAACACACATTCATTCAGGTTTTTTGTGTTAAATATTA
Organism: Corydoras maculifer; assembly: GCA_019802435.1. Taxonomy (NCBI): domain Eukaryota; kingdom Metazoa; phylum Chordata; class Actinopteri; order Siluriformes; family Callichthyidae; genus Corydoras; species Corydoras maculifer. The sequence continues at coordinate 1,428,796 of JAFMOD010000228.1, forward strand.
CAAACCTTTAAAGATCAGCATTTTTAACATGAAGCTAACCACTTGTGTTTGTGTTTTTATATTATTTAATTCCCCTTTTTATTTTGAAACAACAATGGGTAACAAGTCAGTCAGTCAGAAGCATATGTTATTTTTTGTTTACACAGTCTATAGAGTCTTGTCTTGCAGAAATGGCAGTGTTTAGTTGATAATCATCAGTAACTACCATTAGTAGGGGTTGCATGCAGACGTGTGAGGATGTGAACCTGTTTAACTAGCTGAGTCACATGTCAGAGCTATTTACACAAAACCAACACTGTTCATGGTGCAGACAGTCATCTATTGTGCAAAGTGCAATATATTTACAAAACCGTTACATTTTGTATTAATTTAATTAATGTGTCATACATTCAAAAATCCTTCATCTAAAGTTAAAAAAAAATAAAGTTGTGAATACTCCTTCATAAAAGTATTAAATGTTTTGTCTATAGTTGAAACACATTAGTGCAATGGCATTCCAAAATAGATGGTACTTTAGCAACATCTATTTGAGACTGCAATAATGGGCTGCAGACAGGAGCCGGACTGCGACAAGGAATTTGCTGGCACACTTCTATAGATACAGTGTTGTCTGACGCATAGCGTCGCGTGACTCGGCATGCACAGTATGTTTTGCATTCCTCTTCACACGCACTGTCGTCTTAAATGTATGCTGTGATGCACAGGTCAATATACATTACAGCCTACACTGCAAAGTCAGTAGGAACGCAAAACACTCTAGGGACCAAGTCACTCAAGCACATCGTTAGACCATGCCATACAGATGAAAATGTGCAAATTCTGTTCTCGTTGTTCTTCAAAATCAGCAAGACAAAAAGTGATCTTTTTAGTGGCCCAGTGATAGATTAGCGCCCTGTCCTGGGTCTATCTGCCCAGCACCCGAGACGTTCTCCCCTGGATGGGCATGGGAACCCTCCCCGCAACCCTAATAGAGGATAAAGCGGAAGATAATGAATGGATCTTTTTAGTGGGTAAAAAAGGATCCCACAGGTTCATCTCTGTATTATTTCTTTTTTGGTTGTTTAAAGTAAAGAGAATTATAATATCAAGCGCCCCAGACAGCTTTACAGGTTAAAAACTCTTTATGGGTTGTGAATCGTTAATCTGAATGTCTGTGGCCATATACATCCCACTCATATATTAATAACTGCCCAGAAAAATTATTTTCTCTGTTGGTTGGTTTGTGTCTACCCATTACCTACACTCTTCACATTTTTTTTTATTACTCTCTCTTTATCTGTCTTTTCCTTTTGTAAAAGTGTATAGATGTGTGCATGTGTTTGAAAATTTGGGGGATAGGTTCATACGATGCCTTGTAATGGCAAAGTGACATAGATTATTGCTAATAAATTAATAACAATAAAATTAAATCCTCGATTTTGATTGTTTTTTTTAATATTTAAACTATTTCACCCCTGCCTAAGAGTTATTGAATTTTTTTCAATTATTTTTTTAGATAATTTATTTAATATGTAAATATATATTTTATGCAAAGGTTTAGCCAGTTCTAAGAGCCAGTACTTCAACATGCATTATTATAAAATATTATTTTATGTTTACGACACATTCATACACACACATCTTCTGTATTGAAGTTTGTATAAAGTTTTGACATTAAATATTATACATTCTGCAAATTTTAACACAGAAGATTAAAACATATCCCACCTGCTTGTGGTCAGGCCGTGCACTTTCCATAAAGCGCAGTTTCTTTAGGATTTACATAATTATTGAATAAAATGCATAATAAAGTATCTTTCCCATTAAGGTGTGAATACTTTATACTTTGTCCTTTATAAACCCATTATACTGAAACAGCATAATGCAACTTAATGATTTAAACAGCACAGTAAGTAAGTTGTTATGGTCAATAAAGTTTGAGAGATTTTTAATAGGCCAGGGGGCACTTTGTGGGTTCAAGCTTAGTACACTATGAACACTGGTACTGCACACAAATGTATATGATTATAATGACAAAAGAAATCATTTAAAATTCCAAGGCAAATTGTAAGTCAACCTGAGTTCAACACAAGGCTTGTTGAGTCCACTGGGAATAACTGCATTACTATAGAAAATGAAGACATTTTTAGTAATTACAATAAATACTTTCAGCTTTGAAGACAATTATTTTCAGATTTAGAATGCACGTGTCCCAGTACAAATATTATTTTTTGAAATGGCGAAACTAATTGCTTATTGTTTAAATATTAATCTTTTTTTTAACTATATAATTCATGAAATTTTGCATTTTTATTGCCCCATCTTTTGTTATAAATAAAAAGCAGTCATGTTAACATATGCTTTTAATAATTTTTTGCAATTAATTATATAATTGCAAAGGCTGACATCATGATTGGTAATGGACAGATTATGCAGGGCCATTCAAATGTTAAAGTACTCTCACAGGGAAAAATACATTAAATGTGAAGCGCCAGAACCAGGGAAAAAATATACTTTATTGCTTACCATTAAATATAATTCATTTTTTTAATGACAGTAGTTTTATAAATGTGTAAGATTTATGTAATTATTTTGAATGTTAAAAAAATAGAATGCCAGCCTTTGCAAATAAGTAACTGCAACATGCTGCAATTTAACTAAGTAAAATATATATGCGAGCATGATACTCTGATTGTGTGCAGACTGCTCTTTATATATACCCATAATTAGGAGCTGCCAATCTGTCTCTGTTTAGGCAGTAAAAGGGGCGTGGTAGCTCAATTGTTAGAGTGCTGGGCTATTAATCTGAATGTTGGGTGTTTCAAACCTCTGTTCAGTAAAATTGTCAATATGGGCCTTTAAGCCTCTGTTAACACTCCTTGCTGTTTTATTACTAACCAACTATTCTGACACCAGTCATCAAATTGGAATTCTTTGAATTGGAAGTTGATTTGGATAAAAGTGTATTATGTCATTTAATGAATGTGCTCTGCAGTATATGATGATAATGTATTTATTATACACCATACACAGTGTATAGTACACATTTTACACATAAAATGTGTACAATACACATAAAATCGTTCTAGCGTACAATTACCTCTAGAACCATGCAAATATAGTCATAGTACTATAAGTTTATTATTTTGTGATTACAGATAAAAATATATTAACCATAGTAACTAAGAATAAATATGGGATTTATTTTACATTGAGGGCGGCACGGTGGCTTAGTGGTTAGCACGTTCGCCTCTCAGCGCTAGAGATTCCCGGTTCGAATCCCAATCTGGGTGGAGTTTCCATGTTCTCCCCGTGTCTGCGTGGGTTTCCTTCGGGTTCTCCGGTTTCCTCCCACAGTCCAAAAACATGTATCAAGTCAATTGAGTTCTCAAAATTGCCCCATATAGAGTGTGTGTGTGCGTGAGTGTGTGCCCAGTAATAGATTGACGCCCTGTCCTGGGTGTATCTGCCCAGCGCCCGAAACACCCTAATATAGGATAAAGCGAAAGATAATGGATGGATAAATTTACATTGAGCTGCAGCCTTGTCCTGTTTACATGAAAATCATGGCCATTGGTGCTTTGCGTCAAAGTCATGACTGCTTCTATTAAAATATGCAAAAGCTCAGGCTGCTTTTCCAGACACTGATCAGTGCATGCAGCATTGTTCAGAATCATTAAAAGGAATTAAAAGAAGCAATTTGTTTTCTGTTAATTACAATAATTTTCATCAGTTAAGATTCATAAGCACAATGGGTGGATTCAAGAACTTTCTGAGACATCAAATATTAAGTGCTCACAACAACATACAGCCAAAAGTTAGAGCAGTGCATTATTTTAACACTTAATTGCTTTCATTGCAGTGACTGGAATAACATCCATTATCGGAAAGTACAATGAAACCATTGAGGTGCCGTGTAATAAAGACACTGTTAAGACAGAAGAAGTTAAGATGACGAAATGGAAATATGTAAGTATTAACTCCAGTTACCTAAACCAATTTAACCTAATTCTGTACTACTACGTTATCAGAATGATGCCTTAAACCAGATGCAAAAGTATCAATGTTTAATATAAACACTTTATTTTATCTAAACAGATGTTAATTACATTTTTGCACATCAGAAAGATTAATTACAGATAACAAATTTTATAGACAGTAAAGTAAAGTTTATCAATTTTTTTAACTGACTGCCACAGACATTTAGACAGGTACTTGCTTTCAAGTTTGTGGCAGATTTCCATACTGTGTGTTATAAACAAACAGCTATTGCAGCTACAACTTTGGGTAGTGTTATGTCTGTTGGTTATGTATTAAGAATGAACTTGTGATTGCAATCTCTTCATATTATAAAAAACTATTTTATTCTGCTTTTCAGACTAAAGCAGATGGCAGCTCTGGTGACCTGTTGACAAAATCATCAAGTGCAAATGCCACAATTCACACCGACATAGAGTACCAGGGCAGAATCAGCTTGACAAAAGACCTGGGACTGCGAATTATTCAGACCAGACTCACTGATCAGAAAAACTACACTTGCATGCTTGCCACAAGCGATGACATAGTGGAGAAATCTGTTCAAGTGATCATTTTGAGTAAGTTTTTTTTTTTTTTTTTTTTTTTTTTTTTAAAGGACAGTGACCAGATGCAGAAAACAATTTAGTTTAATATTTACCTTAGTCCAAGTTAGGATTTTTAAAACATACTTAATATTAAATATATAAATAAACATTTAAAGAAAAATTTAAAGAGTGTGACTTAAAGGTGTTTAGTGCAAATTATTTATTTTTAGAAAATCTTAATTACGTGTTTAAGTTTCTTCTTTGTGTTACTGGCCACCATGAACATTTATGCAAAAATGACATGATAATCTGCTTTCTTCTGCAGAGGCACCCAATGCTCCCATAATCACAAATCAAGCCAAAGCTTTGGAGATTGACACGCTGAGAATGGTATGTTATACATAGCTTAATACATTTTTGCAAAGTGCAATTTGTACTTCACTTAGATTACATTTTCTTTGAAAGGAAACAAGTAAAACTTTAGTTTCAGTCTGTATTGAATGTTCACATCAATTATATCCCAGTCGTTATTTCTGCATTTATCCATTAAATTTAGTTTATCACAAAATTTTGAAAAAAAATTGGCCTGAAGTATATGGTTCCTTTGTTTTAATGAGTATTGTGTAGTAGCTACTGACATCTAGTGGCTAGATTATAGATTGCATAATGCTGAATACCGGGCGGCACGTTGGCTTAGTGGTTTAGCACGTTCACCTCTCAGCACTAGGGATTCCCGGTTCGAATCCCTATCTGGGTGGAGTTTCTATGTTCTCCCTGTGTCCGCGTGGGTTTCCTTCGGGTTCTCCAGTTTCCTCCCACAATCCAAAAACATGGATCAAGTCAATTGAGTTGTCCAAATTGCCCCATGTAGAGCGTGTTTGTATGCGTGTCTGTGTGAGTGAGTGTGTGCCCAGCGATAGATTGGCGCCCTGTCCTGGGTGTATCTGCCCAGCGCCTGAAACTTTCTCCCCTGGATGGGCATGGGGAACCCCCCTGCGACCCTAATATAGGATAAAGCGGAAGATAATGAATGAATGAATGAATAATGCTGAATACTACTTCTTCTGAATATGGTGGCCAGAACACACGACAAGTCTTGTTAATTTTTTTAAGCAACATCGAAGATCAATGCACGCAATGTTGCGCACAAAACTGTACACGTTTAGAAGGATAATGACTACTTTACTTTGAACACTATATTCATACTGTGTTCCTTTACTCAGAAAACATCCTTAAGATGTAAAGTGATGTTTATTTTGTCATCTGTGTATGAATTGTTTAAATTCAACTGTTTTACCACCAACAATCACACCAGGGTGAACATATCCTATTTTTCCTATCCGTTTGGTTCAAATAAAAATTTTCTAGCTGCTGCCACTTGCTTCATTGATTAAATAAGTCCAAATAAAGTCCGTTATGAGTGGTTCGAGTGGTTCATAAAGGTCATTTAAATAGTTTGAAATTAAAAAGTGTTAGCAAGGAATAATAAAATTATATTTAAAATGGGTGAAACTGCATTAGAATGCTTTATACATCATTTGATATTTTGGCTTGTTTTTGCAGGTGGCTGAATGCACAGCCAAAGATGCCAACCCAGCAGCCAACATTACATGGCTGAAGAACAATGTGCCTCTCAAATCTGATGGGAAAGGTACAGATTAGTTCAAAACAGTGTTTAAATAGAGATTGGGAAATGCATCCAAACATATGGTGCTTTGTATTTTTAGTGGTAAAGGTCACAGCAACTGTGCAGGCAGACAAAGAAACCGGACTCTTATCCAGTACTTCTAAGTTGGAGTACGCAGCTGTGAAGGGAGATGTGAATGCTGAGTTTATTTGTGCTGTCCAGCATAAGAGCCTTGCCTCTGACCTCCTGTCAGCGCCTATGACCTTTGACATCCACTGTGAGTCTCTTATTTTTATATACAGTTAGAACATGTACATGTGTGGGGTGTGTGTAAGAAAGCGTTACGTTTTATACAAAACAGATTTTTGTTTTAATCTGCTAAATGTTTTTTTCTGCCTACATTTTTTTTATTTTCCCCTAAATAACTTGAGTATCACTGTGAGGTTATATCACTTTTAGAAATAAAGCATGGGTATTGAATGTTGAATGGTGAGCTTTGTTGGGTGCCTTAAGGCATGCTTATGGACCAACTGTTCTCACATTTGTTCTCAAAGGCTTTTTTTTTTTTTAGAGCCTCTAAATTATGACCATCTGTAAAGTACTCTCATCTAGTATACTCTGTGATTCACTTCTCTTGCCTTCCATTTGATCTCATTCTTAATTTTTGTGGCTTTTCTCTCTCCAGACCCTGCTGAGAAGATCATCCTGCAGGTCTTATCTCCTGATCCTATAAAGGAGGGAGACAACGTGACCCTAAAATGTAAGACTGATGGAAACCCTCCACCCACTAGCTACAAATTTCATATTAAGGTAAGTGTATGCTGCACATTTCTTTAGATTTTTTAGGAACTGATTGGATGTCCATATCCATTGTTCGTCTCTTATTTGGTTACACACCTTGTCTGATATTTATATTGCATTTTATAATATGACCAAAAGCCAACAAATAATTAAAAATCTTTAACGGTATGCTGTTAAAATATGTGGGCATGCTGGACCCAACCACATGAGACAGAGCCACAAAAGACGAATAATAGTTAATAAGGTTTATTTTATAACATCAAACAAATATAATAGAAGCAAGATATATTATCTCAGGGCACATCTTACATAGCACTAGACAATAACTCAAATATAGACATGACCCCTACAAACAGGGTGGGGGTGATCCACCCTAGCCACTCCTTTATTATGGCCATTTTAACAGCCCAGTGCAGACACATACACACAATATGAACAAAGAACATTCTTTTTGTGAGGTTATCCCACTGCATCAGCATATCACCTTATTAGAAACATAATAGAAATTAGACAGTTGAAAGTTAAGGGCCTGCTTAAGGTAAACAGTTGATGCTTGGAATTTGAATGTCTCATAATCTTAGTCGTCTGGACAAAGCACCAATATTTTAAACATTAAAGTTATGGGTGAGTGCATGATGGACAGAAAACCTGTCTGAGATGTCTGCAGTACAGAAAGTGCATGATTCTTGGTTATTAAGAATATTTGATAACAGACACCAATCCTAGCTATAATTAAAAAATATTGAAATGTGGTTCATGGTATATAGGGATTGAAATATATAGGATGGCCTGGTCATGATGTATAAAACTTCTTAACTTATTAATACCAATTAAGTAATTGTAATCACATGTTTTGGTTTTAATAACAAGCTTTTTGCTGACTCGGTAACTGTACCATGTGTGAATGTGCAGGGGAAGAATGTGACCGTGAATAACTCTGATAATTATACCATCAATGGCATCACCCGGGACGGCAGTGGAGAATACAAATGCACTCTGGTGGACAATGAAGGACTGACAGGATCAACTCACATTAAAGTGATGTGTAAGTTCTTTAGTCACATCTATTGGTTTAGTCCGTTGGTTTATTTGGTAAGGGCTTTAGTCACATCTGGTTTAAAAGAGACTTTAATGTTGCACAGGCTTGGAAAATTCTAAATATCTGGTTATTTAAAAAACAGCTTCGAGAATGTTGCAAATATGCTCCTAGAGACACATGATATTAGCGTTTAGTGAGGCAGTCATGAGCTTATATTTAAGGAATCGGCCCGTGTACAAGGCTTCCCACCTCTCCAGGCACGTGTGCTCAATTCACTCACACCGTCACATTCTGCAGCTTGTTGCTAAATCTCTCCCTGCGGCATGTGATGTGTCCGCTTATAAAAGCATAGTCATTAGACGGAGCCAGATCTGGTGCGCTAATCTCTCTGAGCAATGTGGCGGGTCTGTCTCTCCTCCCCAACACAATGTAATCGTGAATTTTGTATCAAAGCTTTAGAACCTGTTTTGTACATTGTTCATTTTGCAAATGGCTTTAAATGTAAGAAATGAATGTGCAAGTAAATTTTTTTAATTTCTTAAGTCTTTAAAGTTTTTACTAATGTGTTATAGTTTATGCTTAAACACAGAAATAACATGTTGTTTTTTCTGGTCAGATCTGGACATTGTAGATCCAAACAATGTGACAAAAGGAAAGATTATTAAACGCTTATCTGAGAGTTTTAGGTCAACACTGTTTTTCACTTCATCTGAACCCTCTCAAGTTTCATGGTCAAAGGTAACAACACAGCAAAGCTATGTATTCACCATATTTCATTTACTTGTAATCAATATTGAGATGTTTTTTTTATGTTTACTACTTGGTTTTAGAATGGAGTTGTACTACCTGATGCACCCAAGTTTGACAAACTGAAATTCTCAGACTCTGGAATGTATGAGTATAAGGTTTCCATGTCTGGACTTAATAAAAAGGCATCATTTGAATTGGTGGTTCAAGGTAAGGATGCATGTTAACATCATATTTTGAAAAAAAAAGTGTCTGAAGCTAAATAGCTTTATCTGAATATAACTTTAAATAGTTTGTTGTGTTATAAGCATCAAATTCTGCTCACAGTTCTACTCATCTCAGCAGCATTGTAATCAAGGATTTATCATAAAATTTGCTCTCATATTAGTTAGACAAGACAAATTGAAAGATATTTGTAATGGTCACAGTTATGCAAACATGTACGGCACTTCCTCAGGCATGCAGATTTGCAACCTAAAATTTTCTCATTCAACTTTTCTTGAACCTTGTGAGATGACCAAATCATCACTGTTGGTTAACTGTTGTTGATTATCAGTTCTGCCACAAAATGGAACCTTGTTTATAATTATAACAGTCCTGTAACTGATAGTGATGATGATAATTGTACTTGCAGGTGCACCAATAATTACTGGAGTGAGTAAAAGGCGAGGTGATAATGGCAAAGTTCTGAGCTGTGAGGCTGAAGGTTCACCCAAACCCACAGTGCAATGGAGCATCAATGGCACTAATGTAAGGATTAAAACATAAAGTGACTAGCATTGTTATTGTTAACACCACACTGTACACAGGTCGGATGTTTTTACATTTAATGAGATATTCTATAGTACATGTTCACTTTTAATTTTTAGATGGTAGTGTTACAATATAGAGATCTCATTTGTTGGGCTGATTAAATCGAGTGATATTGTATAATCGTTTGGTGTGTAAAAAGTTTTTAAGGCATGCAAAATGTAAGGATACACACTAAAAGATTGAAGGAAAGGCAACCATATATTAATTGCTTTATCTATTTGTTACATTTTTTCCAAAGGATTATTTGTTATTGATATCATTTTTGCCCAATAACATTTAGTCCACCTTTACAAAGTGGCTGAAATGGATTGTTTCTTTGCCTTTTACCCTTTGAGTACTAGGATGCACTCTCGTTATGTGTTTTATTGGTTATTTGTACTGGTTATTTTTTTAATTATCCTTTGTGTAATATTGTTAAGATTTCATTCATTCATTCATTATCTCTCGCTTATCCTCTATTAGGGTCGCGGTGGGGTTCCCCATGCCCATCCAGGGGAGAACGTCTCGGGCGCTGGGCAGATAGACCCAGGACAGGGCGCCAATCCATCGCTGGGCACACACTCACTCACACAGACACACTCTAAACGGGGCAATTTTTGAGAATTCAATTAACTTGATCCATGTTTTTGGACTGTGGGATGAAACCGGAGAACCCGGAGGAAACCCATGCAGACACGGGGAGAACATGGAATCTCCACCCAGATGGGGATTCGAACCGGGAATCCCTAGCGCTGAGAGGCGAACGTGCTAACCACTAAGCCACCGTGCCGCCTTGTTAAGATTTCCATTATCTTCAAAATATGATGTACTGTCTTTACATTGTTAAATGGTCTTTACATATTATACATGTTCTGTGTTGTGATTTCAGGCTACTGAGGGTGCATTGGCTGAGGGGAAGGTTGTATATAAAATCACAGTTGTTCCAACAGTAAATCTTACTGTTAACTGTACAGTTGTGAATGATTTCGGGAGTGACACAAAAAGCATATATGTCTCAACTAGTAAGTATATTGTCCCCATTCTAACCTTTCCCCACTCTAAAACGTCAATGTGTTCCTTCACATCTTGTCCAGCTCTTAAATCGTCATGGTTGGATTAGGACATAAAAATTAAATAATCACACCTTTCATATTTTCTGCACTGTGTGTAGTCATCCACATACAAAAAGTTATTGATATTTCTTCCATCAGTGTTGAATCCTCAGTCATCATCCTCTAGTTCTGCTTCAGTCATTATATGTTACGTAAACAGTAGTGAACAGTTTAAACAAAACTTATTGGTCAACACAAAAATTTGAGAAATATATTTTTTATATAAAAACTAACTTTAGACAGTATTTTACCTGGGTATCTATTTGAGACTTGATGCTTTTAACTTTGTGTTGTGTTAGTTCAAGGTGTACCCAATATTCTGACTGCTAAAGTAATTTAAGTAATTTAACAGTATAGTATTTGAATGTAGATCTAATAAAATCCAACCATGACTTATTGAGCTTTATTATCATTTCTGATAATTTCTGGGATTGTCGGGATGCTGGAGTTTGTTCTATCCTCTGTCGCGCAACACGTGCTGTCACTTGCCCTTTTCGGAAAAAGTTAATTTGCTTGTGTTGGATTTTTACGGGCAGTAACTAATCATGGGGTTTAATTGGTATGGCAGTGACAAAATTGGTTTTCCAAAAATTTACATATACACACAAATGGTGTAATGTCATATCTGATTTCAGTACCTGAAGACGTGACAATGGACAAAAGGGGTAAGTTTGTAATTTACTGTACATCTTAGTAGTGATAGGAAAAGATAATATGTACCTATTTTGCCTAAATACACTAAAGTGCCAAAAAAACTGGTGCAAGCATGCCTATACAATAGCCTATAGAGGTAGAAGCCAAGTTTTCGAGTAAAACAAGCTTAGGGGTGAACCATGACTACAAGAATACAACCTCAAACTTCCAACAGCAGTTGTCATTGGAAGACTGGGTAAATGGGACCGGCGTCAGGTGACAAGGATTTTTTATATTATATAGGCATAGAATACCGCCTCAACTAACTTTGGATTAAGAGCACAAAATAAACAAATTCCGAGATATGCACCCAACTCAGATACCTCTAAAAAATGTATGACTCAGAGCAACACATTATCTTGACGCAAGAACACCACCACTGGACAATTGATGACTGAAAATAAGCAGTCTGATCTGATGAGTCATGCAGATATACAGGATCCATATGTGTAGGGGGAAAAAAGAAGCCATGGATCCTTGTTTAGCCAATTTTACATGGGACCCCGGTATAATCTAAAAATGTCATTGACAGGTGAACAACCATATGAAGTTACACCCATATGTCCTTCATTCTGATGGCTTTGGCCTCTTCCAGGAGGACATGTGTCTAGGGACATAGGAAACATGGTTTACTATGAACTGCCATTCCAAATCCTTTCATTCATTATCTTTCGCTTTGTCCTATATATTAGGGTCACGGTGGGGTTCCCCATGCCCATCCAGGGGAGAACGTTTCGGGCGCTGGGCAGATACACCCAGGACAGGGCGCCAATCTATCACTGGGCACACACTCACACAGACATGCACACATACACTATATGGGGCAATTTGGAGAACTCAATTGACTTGAACCATGTTTTTGGACTGTGGGAGGAAACCAGAGAACCCGGAGGAAACCCACACGGACACGGGGAGAACATGGAAACTCCACCCAGATGGGGATTCGAACCGGGAATCCCTAGTGCTGAGAGGCGGACGTGCTAACCACTAAGCCACCATGCCGCCTCTATTCCAAACCATTTAATAAAATTTAAATGGACTGTTCTGCAAGAACTATAATGTCCATTGCTTACTGAATATTTTTTAGCTTGTGGAGTTCATGCCCCATTGTATTTATGCAGCCCTACACCTGCCAATTGTTACAGCAGTGTAGCAGTTTTTTTGGCACTGTTTATAAGCCTGTTATTATGTTGACATTAATAAAAATGTATATTTAACAAATTATCAAGGTGCAAGGTTTTTTTTGTCTGAACAGGGCAATAAAGTGACTATCATGTGGATGATATAAAACATAAAGAGGATGTTATAACCATCCCAGCTTCCTGACACATTTCCCTTCCAGTTTTAAATCTAATTGTTACTTACAAAATCTCTGTACTTACTTTTAAGCTGTCAATGTACATTATCTAGTCATACTGCAGCATTGCCTTTTACACGTACTGTGTGTAATGTAATCTTCCTGCCTGTTTTATTCACAGAGCAAACAGAAGAGTCTAATGAACAGACTCGGGTAGCAGTGGGAGTCATTGTAGGCTTGGTTCTAGCTGCAATTGTTATTGGGCTGGTTTACTGGATTTACATGAAGAGAACCAGGTGTGCGACTGAATTCATATTTCATCTTTTTACACACATACACACACACTTCTTAAACTTAGTTTGTTATTTGTTTATAAGAATTTTCTACTTTGCTCTTTAAAAATATACATTATCTCTGCAATGTTGTATATTAGCACACAACTCTTACTCACTAAATTCAAGTGTTAGTTCCAGTCATTATAAAATTAAAAAATCATTGGATTCTTACCCATGCAATTTTGTCATTTGTATGATTTCAACCTGTGGAAACAGTTTAGGGTAGGCCATTTTTGTTGAAGCATGACTGTGTCCCAGTGCACAAAGCAAGGTCCTAAAGAAATGGTTAGGTAAGCTTGGTTTGGAAGAGCTTTATTGTAATGCATGGATCCCTGACCTCAACTCAACATCTTACAACACATTACCATGGAGATTAACAGCCAGGTCTTCTCATTAATACTTCTCTAATATAAATAGGCAAAAAACATACACACACACAGGACAAAATGGATCCTAGAGTGAAATAAAAGCTTCTGTAGGTCGAATGTGTAGGTATCTCATTGCTTATGTCCAAATAATTCATAATTCAGTTTTTTAGATTATAATGTTACCACTAATTATTCTAACAACAATTAGTTGTTAGATAACAAAAGGTACTTTATTACCAAAACAAATTTACTCTGTATTAAATTTACTCATGTTTTATGGTAATTATTTATTTACTTCTTGTAAATAAAGTGGGAATATGGTGCCCTCTACCATCTGTCAATGTGTCAAGTGCAGTGTCATCTCAGAGAACATGCTTGTCATTTCAGTTTTTTGTAAGATCATATAGTCCGGTCTTATAGTTGAATTAAAAAAATTAACAGTTAACTCTCTTTCTGTTTAGGGAAGGCTCCTGGACAACAGGAGAAAAGGAGAATGGCACACTGGAGGAAAGTAAAAAGCTGGAAGAAACTCAAAGCCAGAAAGCTGATGTGTAAAAGCCATGGATTTATTCACATTGACAAGGTAATAGTTCTTTCCAAGCTTCACTGAAAACCTACACAAAAAGGAAATATTTAAAAGTTTGCAAACAGCCATAACTATATTTCAACTCTGAAGTTTTAAACCTTTAATACGGCGCCCATGAAGCAATTGGGGTCAGGTGCCTTGCCCAAGGGCACTTCAGCCATAGTAATTGGTGGGACCCGGATTCGAACCGGAGACCTTCAGGTCACAAGGCGGGTTTCTTAACCACAAGCCCATGACTACCCCATATTTTTCCACAATATTATTACTGTATTAGTTCCTATAAATTTTATGGTTCATTTTACTACATGCAAATGATTTTTTCACAATACATCCCTGAAATGAAGTCATCATAATATTTGAAACAGTGCTTTTTTTGTCGCACAGTCAAGAAATTTAAATATCTCATATTTTGCTTCTCAAACAAGACTCGGTGTGGTATATTTGAAAACATAAGCTCTATTTAGAATTAGTATTGATTATACCTATATATAATAATCCTTAAAGTGAACAACTTACAAGCCTAATTTTAATTAAATTTCATTTCTTTATAACTACAATACTTGTACTATAAAACCAGAAATGCATATATACAAGTAAAAAAATACTTAATTAAATAAATATTGACAACATTTTTAAACTATATATATATATATATATATATATATATATATATATATATATATATATATATATAAAATCTAAACTTAAATCTAACTAATAAACGAAAGCAGAAGTTAAATGGGAAAGCAAACAGACAGACATTGTATAATTTATTTATTTTAGACTTTGTGATTATAAAAGTCTGTCCTCCATTTATTCAACATGTCTGTAGAGTGTACGCTTTTAAAAAAATTAATTTAAACAGTCTTTAATCTTTGTTTTGATAAAGGGGTGTTTGTCTTGCAGGTGAGCAGCCAGTATTGTAGCGAACTTTTGCAACCTCCGCAGATGAATGAAAAGTTGAGAGTATGGCAACATCTGGTTAAGGAACCGTCACATGATCCAATCTGTACACTGTCAGTCACCAGTCATGCAAAGGCGAGGTGAATGATATGTAGAATTCTGAATCTCCTGCACTAAGGAATATTTGTAATGAACCTCATGTATAATAAATGTGAATTATTTTTGCATTAATGTTTTATTTTTATTTTTTGTTATGTTTGTTTTCAAAGAAACTTATTATTTACCTTTTGTGAAAAAGAAGCTGGCCTTTAAACTGTGACCTTTTTGTGTTTTTTACACTCATAGTATCTCACCTGTGACTACTGAAAACAGTGCTGTTTATTGAGAATTAGTTAGTTCTCAGTAAAGGACTGTGGCGGTTCAGAAATGTTAAGAAAACCAATCCTTTTGCGAATTGTATTAAGTTTGCTTGAGCTTCTGTAAAATTTGTAATTACTTGTTACTAGTAGTCTGAATGCTAGATTTTGCATAGAATTTAATTTGATTGAGTTTTGAGAGAAGTATGCCAAATGATTAGGATGAATGTAAATAACAAACACAACATGTTTAATGGCTTAGTCTGTTTGAATTATCTTTTCGCTGTGATATGAAAACTATAATCAGATATCTAATAGTATGTTAACTTGAGTAAAAACATAAACTGCTGTTTTAAAATACAATTTGTCATTGAAACAATACTCTGCATTTGGCTTTCGGCGGACCGTGTTTGTTTTTTTTCCTCTAAGTAAAAATATATAATCCTTATCAATCAAAATGTGCCAGTGTTCTACTTTGAAATACAAGAATATTTCAGCTTTGTCATCTGCTAATGGCCTGACCTCAGAGTTTTTAAGCCAAAATTGTTAATTTATGCTATTAATCATTTAACCATTTCATGTGTATGTTCTAAACTCTGACAGTAACAATTGTGCCCAAAACTATCTTCAAATTACTGTCATCCTTTTTCACATCACAAGTAAAATTAATATAGTATGAGTACATTCAAGCTGTAAATATTGCGCAAACTCTGGTGTTTTTGTATGTTCTTGTTTAGTTAACTTTAATCTTATTTACTGTCTTATTCACTGTTCATTATTGTTTATCAGAACAGAATGTTGATTGGCATGTACTTGCATTCACTTTGTTGTGAAACCAAAGAGGAAAGCCTTTCAAGAATTGTAAATACTGACCGTTGATTTATTTTGTTGCTTTTTGTACCTTTGTTCAAATAAAGTTTACATTTTAGAACTAGATTTTGCTTTAATGAAGTTGTTGCTGCATTACATACTCAAACAATTTTTTTGACGTGTGGAATTATCATCCTCCAAACTGTTCCAGCAACCAGACACAACATTACGAACACCGATGGGGCAATTAAATAACACTGATTATTTCTTCATCACGGCACCTGTTAGTGGGTCAGATTTATTGGTCAGCAAGTGAACATTTATATCTTTAAAAAGTTAATGTTAAAAGCCTAAAAAATGGGCAGGTGTTAGTATTTAATTGGTTAATTTAATGGCTAAAAGGCTAGGTCAGAGCCTCTCCAAAACTGCAGATCTTGTGGGATGTCCCAGTCTGCAGTGATCAGTATCTGTCAAATTGTGTTTGAGGAAAGAAAAGTGATAATGGGTGGCCAAGGATTGTTGATGCACATAGGGAGTGAAGGTTGACCCATGTTTTCCTATTTAACAGACTAGCTATTTTCAATTGCTTAAGAAGTTAATGCCATTTAGGTGTTAGAATCAACAGTGAGCTGAAGACCAGTCAGTGTGTCTATGCTGACCTCTGTTCGCTGCTAAAAGTGCCATCAATGGGCACATGAGCATCAAAATTAGACAGTGGCGCCACAAAAGGAGGCCTGGTCTGATAAATCAAGTTTTCTTTTACATCACATGTATGGCTGGACGTATGTGTGTCATTATAAGAAGAAGGCAGGCCAGTGGAGGCAGTGTAATGCTTTGGACAATGTCGTGCTGGAAAACCTGAGGTCTTGCAACCATGTGGATGTTACTTTGACATCTACCAAATATGTGGGAAACGGTTTTCACTGATGGCTGTGGCATTCTTTCAGCAGGATAATGTTCCCTATTACAAATTTAAAAAATGGATCAGAAATGGTTTTAGTGGCACAATGTATTTAAGGTGTTAACTTGGCCTTTGAATTCCCGAGATCACAATCAAATCCTATATTTGTAGATTGTGCTGGACAAACAAGTCCGATTCATGGAGACGCCACCTTGCAACTTACAGGGGTTAAGGGATCTGCTAGTACAATCTTGGCGCCAGATACCACAACACACCTTTGAGGGTCTAGTAGAGTCCATGCCGTGGCAGGTGAGTGCTGTTAGCATCAAACGTTGGTCAGAAGATCAAAATCTAATGGTTGTTTTTGTATGTATTTATATATAAGTTTCATGTTTTAGCTATATGCTCTAAATTGCCTAATTGTGTGTGAGTGTGTGTGTGAGTGAGTGTGTGCCCAGCGATAGATTGGCACTGTCCTGGGTGTATCTGCCCAGCACCCAGAACAATCTCTTCTGCATGGACATGGGGACTCCCCCCCACGCACACACACACACACCACTATCCTAGTAGATGATTCAGTGGAAGATAAAGAATGTTGCCATTAAAAAAGAGATGAAGAAAGTAAGAAAGTAGGCTTTTGCAAAAATAATCAACTTATTTTAGCCAGCATTGTACGTTGCTACTGGTAGGCGTGGTACCAATCTGAAGGTTGGTGGTTGGCGGTTCAAATCCCAGGTCCACTGAAGTTACCAGTGTGGGTCTTTGAGCAAGGCCCTTAACCCTCATTGCTCCAGGGATGTTGTGTTTAACCCTGTGCTCACCTTATAAGTTGCTTTGGATAAAAGCCTCTGCTAAATGACCAAATGTAAATGTAAACGTTGCTTTGGATAAAAACGTCTGCTAAATGATTAATGTAAATTATTTTGTGTTAATATTCAGCAAAAAGCTCTACGTTGTCTTTCTTCAGAAGCAAAATATTATTCCCTGTTTAAGGAAAATATGCATCGTTGCATAATAATTGTAATAATTACTCCTTAGCCAATAATTGTCATATCAAAATCTGTAATCGTCTCGTCCCTAATCGTGACGTCTGTTCTTGGAATCGACACTTTGAACTGACTCGGATACTGAGTCGAACTGCCCTAGTGACAAGAGCCCTCGCTTCGGTGCTTCATCCGGGGTACGGTGCTGCTTGATTGACAGTTTCTATAGTAACAGAACTGGCGGTCGCCATTTTGTTGGTCGCGTTTTTTTTAAACCTTTCAAACGTTGGCTTCCCGCCGGAGTAAAACGGAGAGATCTGCAGCGCCGAGAGACTGCGCGCTGCTGGAGGACGCGCGGGGACGCTTTTGGATTGACACCGGGTTCGGAGGCTTGCGGGAGCTGCTGTGGTCCAGCACAGCTCTAGGCTTACTTACTGTGTGTGTGTGTGTGTATCTGTGTATGTGTGTACGTGTGCTGGATCTACCGGGCCGCTACACAGCTTCAGATGCAGACGCGCCATTTTGAGAAAACTGACAGTAAATCTTTTTTTGTACGTTCGAGCTGCTTTTAGAGGGCTGCACATGGCGTGCTCGTGCATTAGTGTTGAGTGCCGTTGATGCGGCGCTGCGGTTAAATCGCTCGACTTTGCGCTGCGTGATCGCTGACAGACGGAGCAGCTGTTAGCTTGTTAGCTGTTAGCTCTTGTCCGGTCACCTCTCGATCGGACCTGATCACAAGTCGTCCTGCTCCATCACTCAGCCACCATGGCGGCGGCTTCACCGGTGCTGCCTGACGTTCAGAACCGCAGCCTGCTCGACGTTGTGCCGCCTGTTTGCCGCGAGACGCCGAGCTTGGGGAGTACCTGCGTCTAGATTGGAGGTTCGGGTGTCAGTCATCGGAAGCAGGCTTTAGGAGCGGGAAAACTGACGTAACCTACTGGATCGGGGCCTTTAAATGAAGATCACATCATTAAAGGTAAGCAATCAGGGTTTTAACACAATGGCACATATTTTGCATTTTGCAGCCGACCGTGTGCCACAGAACAACGCGGGTGGCCTACACACTAACGCTTCAGTCACTGCTGCCTGAACAGTTCCTGCATCCAGCTGTTTCCTTACTCCTGCTAGAAATGGCCTCCTGGATGCTGGCTGATGTAAACCAGTTCACACAGAGTAGAATCTCACGTTCTGGATACTCGCTTGATCATTTGATTTGCAGACTCATGGGTAAAAATGGCTTATTATATTTCAGAAATTCTTATTTTGGAGAATGAAACGATACCCGTTTCATTTCATGTGTAAATCACCCTAAATCAACCAGTGTTTACAATCAGTGCCCTGGCAATGCACTTAGTTTATCAAACGTTTATCCAGCCAATAAAATATAAACGCTACAGGACACTCTTACTATTCTTTTTTTTCATCAAACACGGAAAGTCTTTCTGCATGTACTTGTTTCCAATCGAAATATTCAATAAGATAAATATTTCCTTTTTGCTTTATACTGTGTCTGTACTCATATTGCTAAGTCATTCACACACACACGTGTATGTATGTGTATAGATATGTGTGTATGTATATATATATATATATATATATATATATATATACAGTATATATATATATATACAGTATATATATATATATATATATATATATATATATATATATATACATGCACATACATACATTTTTTTTGGTTAGCTTGCTGGCTAACCAAATATAATAGGAGTGATGTCATAAATTATTGTTGCTTCTACAAATAAGGTAATCCATTGATGCACACATTTATGATTGATTCTAAACTTTTGACCATTATTGTATGGAAAGGATGAACATTCGTATCACAACATTGTTTTACACAGCATTTCATCAGTACATTGGTGCTAAGCATTAAGCACATAAGCACAAAATTTGTTGATTTGTTTAGTAATATTTTATGTACATACATTTTTTTTTAGCCTTTTATATATATTTTTCTGGTTACTGTTCTAATAACATTGTTTCAGAAAGTACACAATGGTACCACAAGATGGCACCAACCAGGTCCTTTTGTTTATTTTTTGTGTACATGCTGAATAAAGGACTAAGTTGTTAAATTGAACTAACTGTAAATTGTACAATTGTTAGTACAGTTTACTGTATGAAATAAGAATGTTAAAAGAACTAAGTCCTGTATTGTTTTTCTTGTGTTATTTGATGTGTGTTTATAATAAGTAGAAATATATATATTTTTTCTTCAGAATTACAAAATAGCAATATTACACGTTTTGGAAAATCCTTTATATTATATGTATTGTATGGTCAGATCACATGCAAATTTTTTTTTTTTTGCTGTATGTTTTATACAACCTTTATAATTTCATTCTTGTAATGGTTGTTTCCAGAGGTAAATTGGAGGTCACAAAGATTTTTGAAATTTTAAATGTTGCAAGGAACTGAAATATGCAGAGAAACGTCAGAACTGGTCGAACTTGTTAAAGTTGTCAAAAATAGACAAGATCGAAAGGAATGTTCTTTTATCAAAAGAACGAAAGATTGCTGGAAATCCCTATGTGAAAGGACATACCATTTAGAAAAAATTTAAATATGAACTTAGTAGTTTAATAAATAACAAGCTGCTGAAATTTGCAAGTATGAGGTTTAGATTTTCCTGTAATCTATCAAAAAGCTAGAATGAATGTAGGCTCAGTAACAGAAATCCTATACAGCTAGAAAATCTGATGGGTCTCTCAAATTAACATTCAGTAGTATTACATCAACCCTAATAAAAGGTTTTCTTTGCTTGAATTTTAAAGAGTGATAAAAAAAAAACTACAGCTTTTTAGGATTTATTTAAATCAAATTTTGGGTAAAAAAAAAGATTCACCTGAAAAAGGTGGTAAATCACTCAAATGTCTCAAAAACAGTTAAAGCTAAGTCTAGACAATCCCTAAAGCCAATGTGAAAATGGGGATGAAAAGGATTTTTCAAGCGCACTGCTGGGAGAATCAACACAGGAGGTCATCAAGGATACCTGCAGCATAATTGATATCCATCAAGTTAGTCCCTATATCTGACTGCTGGAGAGGGGATTAGGATTTGTGCATCATCAAGTGATTTGTCGACTTGTGGTATGTGGTTTTACTGTTGTTTTTTTATGCTAATTTATTTGTTAATATGGCTGAACCATAGCAATTTCAATAGCCAGTATTATGCTGTATTTTTATATAGATGGATTAATTAAAAATTTGTTAAAGGTGTGACCTTTTTGTTTAAGAATGTCAGTCTGTTAAAATCATAACTTCTCAAAAAAAATCTTAATTGAATAAAGTGCCATTTTAGATTGATTTGTGATTATCTATCCCAGAGATTCCCTGCAAACAATAAATGCTGTCTGTTGGGATGTGAGGGACAGAGAAAAGTGCCACATGGCCCTTTGTCAGGCGTTGAACTCATTAGTTTTGTTTTCATTAATTAAAAATCCTTATCCATCTAATTGTAACACAGCATGTTAAGGATGTGTCTATCGTGTTTATGGCCCACTTATTTACTAAACAAATCACAATGCAGGTATTTCGAACAAAGATGAGTCCTGTGCAGCTATCTGTTGTTACACTGGGCCTTAAGTCAAAAGGAAAACTGATACTTATATGACAAAAGATGACTAATAGCCTGATTTATAAGTAGTCATTATCCAACTTAATACATAATGTAAACATGCCTTGTATTGCATGGTTGCCACACAGAACCATGTAATACCTTACTTTAAACTATGTATGATGTATTTCTTAGCAACTAATACAACAGGAAATTATATATATTTTTTTGGCCTATTGTGCTTACAAACACACAAATTTGTCCTCCACATTTAACCTATTTGTGCAGTGAAACATATATATACACACACATATAATGTCACACACGTGTCAATATAAAAAATAAAATATTGAAACAATTTAGTACCCCCCCCATCTGAAATACAGTATAACCTATTACTAAAAATATATTTGTGCCCTCTGATTAACCTATGTTGCTGACTGTAGTATAAAGATGTTACATTCTTTCAGAAATGTGCTCCTGTGACTAAGTGTAGAAAAATAACATGTTTAAGTAAAACTGGGGACCTTTTGCTAAAAACTGTTTTTTGTTTCAATAAAAGACTTAACAGCTTCTAAATTATTAAACCCTCATTAAAACAATTAAAACTCCAACCTTTGATATCCCATTGATGGCCCAAAACCGTAATCACTGAGTTCATCTCACCCCATTTAAAATAAAATTTAATAATTCCAGCAAGCTACAAGCATATCCACAAGTTGTATATGATCATTTTAAATATTGCATGCATATATTTGCAAGCTTGTATTACTGAAACATTTAAAAATTGCATTTTATAATTCGCAGATAATATGCAGTTTCCATGTGAACAGTCTCAAAATTGTCATTTTGAGAGGTTGTCACTTTTTAAAAATGCAATTACAAATTTAAAATCAATTAATTGATCTGTTAATAAATAAGAGCTATTTTGTAGTATTTGCACTAACAAATGTATTTTGTAAATAATAATAAAAAGCAATAGAATGTGACATGTGCAACACACAGACTGAAAAAAAGCTAAGAACAAAAGTAAATTAGTTTTTTCTCTCACTTTTACAAGCAACAATGGGTCATGGTTTATTATTTTGTCATGAAAGTATTGTCAAGCATCTTAATACTTGGCTGAAAAGAATTTAGGAGTGTTACCAGCTACAGAAAAGCACAAATCATCTGAGATGATGGTTGGACATTAAATTATATGTGCCAAAGATGATAAAAACCATCCAAAGTATAACCAATGAAATGTTTACAAACCAGCATCTATGATGTCGTAGGGTGCATTAGTACTTTTTAGAAAAACACAATAAAAGCATCCCAAACTTTTTGTAAATTAAGTTCTGTAAAAAAAAATAAGGTTCACATTCCAAGACGTAATCAAATTATGGGTTATTAAAGTTAAAGGTTGGTTTAGGTTTTGTTAGCTCCTAGGGGCAACGAATGGCCTGGTACTAATCTGTGAAACAAAGCCATGATGTTCATCTTGGATCGACGTGCATTGGGCAATATTTATCTCTTAATAGCTTATTTGTTTATTTATCCAGTCCCTTTAAGTACAATAAGGACCACTTGCTGTATACACTTTATTATCATCACCACATCTGTATGAAAGGTTTTATTATTTTATTTAAACCACATTTTATTGTCACCATTGAAATCCTGTTTAGAATTGAATTCCAAATTTGGGCAAATGAGAATGTCTGAATGACACGAATTTAGTGGCCAATTATTTTTCTCTAAATACAGAATAGTATTTTTAGTTCTAAACAAGTACACCAATGTTTATAAAAACATTCATTATGCTATTTTGCATGTCTGGGGAAAAAATGTTTTCAAACATTAGGTGCTGCTTTGGTCTTAAATGTAGCAGCATATAGAGGTTAGTCTTTGTAAATCTTCAGTTATTAAACTTAGGAGAATTTTAGAAGATTTAAAGCATTTATTCAATCGAAATCTTATACTAGGACAAGATATTGTAAGTTTGTCCTGTGCATCTGTGTTGGAAAACCAAAAAAATGGATCAGGTTCAGAATCTTTTGCTAAGCTTACACTGTGGTAGATTACTCAGATTGTGAGAAGGAGGTCAAAATCCATTCTACTTTGTTGTAGCTAATTGCTGTCTTATTATTCCTTTACTTCCACTGCAGTTCGTGTAAGACAAAAGCTGCAGTCAGAGACAGGTGGATGTACTCTGCAGCAGTCCACATTTAGACTCATCTGATTAAGCTGTGGGTGGGACATGGACAGACTACAGTAGTGTTGTTTGAATTAACACAACACTTCTTTCACAGTTTTATATCTTTAGAAAACCGTGGGTAGGAATCAAAATCCTGTACCAATGTTTTATTCCTGGCGACAAATATTTATTCATGCAATTAGCTGCTCTTTTAAAATTAATTATGTGGTGAAGGGGTGAAAGTGTGCTTTAAGTGTCTGGTGTTAGTTGGCTATTGGGAAATTGTTCTTGTTTTTTGTTTTAAAAATGAGTATGAATGGTAATATTTAGTATTTAAGGCTATGTAATGTTTTTTTGATTTTATTACTATTGCCATAAAGGTGTTATATGTTAAAAAAAAAAAACTACTCTAGCACAAGGAGGACATGCATACTCTATAAAGAAGGACCTTTGTTTGCCCCAACCGGGAACTCGAACCCGCACATGCATTTTTGTTCATACATTCAGAATGTAAATAAGGATGTTAACTTGCACCTGATAATCTAATGAAATTTTTAAAAAATGCCTCACGCTGACTTCACCTTTGGATTAACATGTATATACTTTTACTACATTTTACTACAGAATAAATCAGTACCTGAAATCTAACCTGTGCTATGTAGCGAGTTAAGAAACTGAGAAGCTTTATTCAAATTTTTGAGTGTGATAGTATTTAGGCTGATTCTTTTACATTTTCTAATGCTAGTGAGATCGCTCTACAGTAAAGTTGTCATGTCTTATGGATCTTGTTTTGTGGTTGGTGCCACAGTTCTACATAAATCAAAAAGTGGTTTTCTATTGTTGCACACATTCTTCAGTGAGTGTGTTTGTAGTGCTTTAATGTTAAATATTTGCAAAAACAAAGTGTAGTCCTATTTCTGAAAATGAATGTGATATTTACATACTTTTGCTATAAAGCTATTATTTATAATCACATCAAGATTCTTTGCCAATTGTGTTTGCCATTATGTCCTGGCCGCGTGTCTATCACATTAAGATTAACATTGCTCTGGTTGCATGAATATGTAATTCTGTTCAAATCTGGCATAATGGTGACATTTGCTTCCTAAAGTATTTTGGTGACAGCCATAATCATATAGATGCTAATAATGATCAGCTTGTTGGACACTGCATCTAAAATGAGATGTACTTCATCTTTACATTTTTTTTAAACGTTTAGACTAACAGGCTCTATAAATGCCATCTACGCAATCACATTCCTTCTTGTGCTCATATTCCTTTCAATGCAGCACATCTTTTAACAGACTGCTGCTGATGATACTGTGCTGACACCTTCTGTTATTGGTTGAAGTGTTTTCTTTGCCCAGTTCTCAACACTGATATTTCTTACTTCTTTACATTTTCATCTGATCAGAGATGCCAGTGTGGTGGATGCTGCCTCTAAGTGTACCAAAGTTTAATTTTATTTCTTATTTATTTCTTGTTTTCTTATTGGCAGCGCTTCCCTGGCAACAAAAGTGGGCTATTTACATACTCCACTGTGATTGGCTTGAACATTGATGGGCTTGCCAAATCACACTGTATCTAGGTGGTGATAGGCTATGCTAATTAGGTGCTGTTGCTGGGATCCTGAATAGTAGTGTGGTTCAGGGTGACTGGTGCTTTGTGCTGCTTGCTGTGGGATGCTCATAAACCAGCTTTTTTTGCTAATAACGGTCAAAAATGTGTGAAGTGTATAACTTAAAAGTTAGAAGCTCCTCTTTATTATTATAACACATGTGTTTATAAGGATCAGAACATTAAAGCAATTTTCTCTTTTGTTTCTCACTTCAATTTACAGATTTCATTTTATTGAAATATAAATACATTTTAATAAACTTACATCTTCACCTAGCTGATAAGTGTTTATTTTAACATTGCGAAGTAAAATGCTTATAAGCAGAAAGTCATTTTTATTTTATTATTTAAATGTTAATGCATTCTTCTGCTTTCTTACAGGGGGAGAGACCTCAGCATGCAAACCTTGGTCCGTCCGGCTTGCACGCTCTTGTTCCCTCAGTGCTGCTGGGCTTCACATGGCTGCTCCGATGCCTCATTCACACCAGCAGTACAGTGACTGTCATCAGCAGAGTACAGAGCAGTCTGGCACTGTACTGCCATACAGTGACCAGACACAAGCACTCACTGCCAATCAGGTACAACTGAATATTATGATGATGGACAAGCCAGTCACTTTGTGTGTGTGTGTATATATGTATGTGTGTATATATATATATATATATATATATATATATATATATATATATATATATATATATATACACACACAGACACACGTGATTATGTTCAAGCAAGTTGGATTTGTGGGTCGGGCCGTTTGTGGGTTACTTGCAAGTGTTATCAAAAGTGAAAGTTGTATGATACAGAACCAGAGAAATGCATTGAATCCAGTCAGGACATTGACACAGTTACTGTAGAGATTGGTTAAGAGGGAGAGTTTCTATTTAAATGTTGACACCTTATTAAAGGCCTGTGTTTTGTTTTAACAATGCAAAAGTGAAGGTTTACAGTTTTCCAATTCAAAAATATAAAATGTGTAACAAAATTGTACCAAACCGTGTGTATGTGTGTTTTTACACAGAGGCACATGCCCCACTGTTTTCGTGAGCCAGCTTCAGCTCCTTTGAGGAAGCTCTCTACTGACCTAATCAAAACCTACAAACACATTAATGAGGTAAGGTCTAATCCTACATGTCGGAATATCAGTAATGTATAGTGTAATAGGCAGAATTGTTCAGCTAGTTTAAATTGGCACACATTCCTGAATGCTTTTGAATGTTTTTGGTGCACTTAAATGCATCTCTGGCCAAAATCTTTCATACTTGTTATTAAAGGCTAAATATATTTTTGTCTTGGTTTTGAAGGAAAAGAAACTAGTCCTATTAAAATAATTTATTGATCTCAGGACATTTTAATATTCTTGCCGAAAAATCCACAGAACGTTGTATGACTTCAATACGAACATGAATAAAAATAAAATTAATTTATTTGGACTTTAAATATATGGTCTATAACTGAATTCTAAAAGATGGTAACACATCTTCTGACATCTACACAGCAGACGTTTGCTGCGTTTCCAAAGAGTGTTTCTTTAAGCAGTGTATTTCTTTTAGCGGGACGTGGGCATGCACACCGAGAGAACGCTAGAAGCAGAAAAAGTAATAACAAAAAAAACCACCCTTAAAAACCTGCAGTCAATGGCTCTGATCTATTCATTGTTTTAGGAATATTTTTTTGTTTGAATGCTTGACACTGAATAAGAGCTAATAGACTTAACGTAAAAAATAACACAATAACATGTTTTTGAGATGTTAATAGCATTAATACATGTGTTATTGTTCAGTGTAAATTTCTCACATTTTTTTGTTCAGCAGAACCGAATATTTGGTGAATCCCTAAAATATTTAAGTTTTATTATGTAATGTTTTTTTTTTTTTTTTTTTTTTTTAAACATTGTTTCTACATAACATACAAATAAAACACAAATATAAAGTGTCTCATTAAATGCCTAATCATATTAGTGATGATTAGTATTTCTGTTTTCAACTCCACTTACTAAATCTTTTTGTTGTTTAGGTGTATTATGCAAAAAAGAAACGACGGCATCAGCAGGGTCATTGTGAGGATACTAGCCATAAGAAAGAGAAAAAGATCTTCAATGATGGCTACGATGATGAGAACTTTGATTACATCGTTAAGAACGGGGAGAAGTGGATGGACCGTTATGAAATCGATTCTTTGATTGGGAAAGGATCATTTGGACAGGCATGTCTGCTTCAGGCAAAAATATGTGACGTTTATTATAACAGAATGACGGAGACCTGGTTTATACAATGTTGGTTTCAGGATGTATCTAGATTAAGATTAGATACAATTTGCTATTGCACCTAAGATTAAAATTCACTACACTCAGTTCAGCTGGCAGTCTTACATATTCTGCCAGAGAAATGTTACTCTAATAAAAACCTTTTTCCCCCTTCACTTTATTTTGTACTGTTTAGTCAAATGCCAGTAATTGCACTCCAAACACAAACCATATTGTTTTTTGTTTTTATTATTAATTAAAAACATTTTTTACTCAAAAACAGGGTTGCACAAGAGTCACCTTATGTGCCTGGATAGGGTTTATGCACTCTGACTTTAACCATATTTAACCAGAATACAGGAGAACTCAAGGCTATGACTGTTTTTGCACTAGATTTTTGCACAGTTCCTAAACTTTGAATTAATTTACTGTGTGATCACATGACTTAAAAATACAATTTAAACATGTGCCACATTAATTTGTCTTGGTGCAAACAGGATTAAAATGAGTGTTTATTTGCAATGCATGCTTTTTAAATGTACTTTCCTCTTTCCTGGAAAAAAAAATTCATACCCTTGTTCTAATGCTGTAATGAACCTATGGTGTTTGTTGCTGTTCCAGGTTGTGAAAGCCTACGACCGTGCAGAACAAGAGTGGGTTGCGATTAAGATCATTAAGAATAAGAAGGCATTTCTAAATCAGGCTCAGATTGAAGTACGGCTTCTGGAGCTTATGAACAAGCACGACACAGAGATGAAATACTATATAGGTAGTGACAAGGTTATTTTTTTAAAAATCAGCTTTACTGTTGTCTTTTAAAACTTTGTATTGTCAACCACTTGTTCATAATCGACTGCAGAATGTATATCATAACGTGAGTCAAGAATTCTAACAGGATCAGAGTTTTCTATTTTCTCGACTTGTTTTTTTTTATTTTTTGATACTTGCTGTGTGGCTGGTTGCACCAGCAAAGATTTTTTTTAAAATGTAGACCTTATATTCTTATACAGTGGAACCTCTGTTTTTGTTGACTTGGGATATTATTGGATTCTGTTTTCATCGATTTTCCTGGTGTGCTCACATGACATGCACTCCGATTATGTCTCCGTTAAGTGTTTCCCTTGCTAAGTGAAAGTCAACGCTTTACTTTTAGCTCCATCATGAAATCAAAAAAAGTTGTCAGACCCAGCAGCCCATTAAAGAAAAAAGACCACAAATATAATCGAGGTGAAGAAGAAAATCATTAAAAACATATACTTGTGACATCAAGCTGACAAGAAATCAGCTGCATGTGGGGAGCATTGCCATCCTAGATAAGTTCCATTGTGGTGAAAAAGGAAGCGATTAAAATGGCTAATGTAGTGAAAGGCGTTAATGTGCTTACAAAACAGAGACTGAAGATGATTATTATTATTAGTCAGTTATCATTAATTTGACATTGATTTAAATTGAAATTCCGATTACACAGATTGTTTATGAATGGATTAGCAATGAAAACTGAGGTTCCACTGTATTACCTAAATTGTCTAGTGCAAAGTTCAAATTTAATTATGTCATTTGTCAAAACATATTATTTCTTTATAAATGTGATGAATGTGTATAATAACTAATGTCTGTAATTGAATGGCTATTTGGTGTATCTGCTTCCAATCAAAGCTGCTAACATGCTACCGAACCATTTTTCTTTTGACAATATTAGCATCTGCATTTAAATTCTTATTGCTATGTAATTTAATGTAAGCTACTACTTAGAGGGAACCATTAAAGACCTTTATATTTGTACACCTAGGACATACTAGGCCTTTTGCTCTATGTATGTACTCTTTTGTTAAAAATAGATTTTAATATTTGAAAAGTTATCAAAGACCTTTTACTAACATCGCTCTCTGTAATCATTTTCTCTTTCTCACTTTCTTAGTGCATTTGAAGCGCCACTTTATGTTCCGGAACCACCTTTGCTTAGTATTTGAAATGTTGTCTTACAACTTGTATGACTTGTTACGAAACACCAACTTCCGAGGGGTCTCTCTAAACCTGACACGAAAGTTTGCCCAGCAGCTTTGCACTGCTTTACTGTTTCTCGCCACTCCTGAGCTAAGCATCATCCACTGTGATCTTAAACCAGAAAACATCTTGCTTTGTAACCCCAAAAGAAGTGCCATCAAAATAGTGGACTTCGGAAGCTCTTGCCAGCTGGGACAGAGGGTACACACGTCTCTCACTTCACACACATTTCTGCTTTATGTTTGCAAGCAAATCTTAAATGTGCCATTTGCTCTGTTTTTAGATATATCAGTATATCCAGAGTCGATTCTACCGCTCGCCTGAAGTGTTGTTGGGAATGCCATATGATCTGGCTATAGACATGTGGTCACTCGGCTGCATCTTAGTGGAGATGCATACAGGAGAGCCGCTCTTTAGTGGTGCCAATGAGGTTGGAAAGCATATGTTTGACATTTTAAGTTCTCTTTTGAATCAAATGATGCAGTTTGTTTTCAACTCTTGCAGTTTTGTTTTTTTTAGACAACAATCAGTTCTGACAGTTCATAATTTATTTTATGATCACTTAAATCAAAGTTGATTTCTGTACCTTTGTTTAATTATTTTAACACAAAAACTGTTGCGTGAGCATCAATTATTACCCTTTAAAATATTACGAGGTCTCTTCTTTAATTTTTTGCAAAGTCTTCGGCCTTGATGCAGCCCTGAATTATGTACTTACCGCTAAAGAGCAACTGTCAGCTAAATTCAATTTATAAATACCCTTGACTTTCAGACTTTACTACTAATTGTGTTTGTGTAACTTAAACTGTGACCTTGTTACAAAACTCACCATTCAAGGAAATTGTACATGACAAGCCGGATGGGTTTTTAAAGTGCTGTAGACTGCAAGTCAAAACTGAACTTGGTCAGTTTTGTCACTAACTTCATACTTTATTAATCCCGAGAGGTAAATTGCAGTTTTTACAGATGCTATATACAGAAGAATAGTAAAGATTAACAATAAGTGCAGTAAAATTAAACAAAAAATACTAAATAATACTGTACACTCTGTACATGCATTATCCACTTTTATTACTTCAACTTACAGCTTTAATGCACTTTGTAGTTTTCAAACTACAGATTGTAGTCCATCTGTTTCTCTACATACTTTATTTCCATTTAATTTACAATCAACCACAAGAAAGCATTTTTTTCCTGGGCAGTGGTATAAGTGGATTAACTTTATCAGTGGTGCTGTATTAATATTTTTTTAAACCTCCATTATCCTCCATTAATAATTGTATACAAGTTTACACATACAAGGTAAAGCAATAAGGTAGATGTGTCAAATAGATGAACACAGACACACCACCACCTAGTCAGTCTCACTTGCAGTGCTGAAAATCATCCATCACCCAGATATTTCTGGATTTGTTGTGATCATGTCTGTTAGAGAACAGAGTGAAGATGATTAACCAGGTACTCAGATAAAAATACAATCAAATTACAGTGGTGTATAAAAGTTTATGCCAAAACAAACCGAACCCTTTTTTTTTAAACTTATTGTGTCTATGCAGGTGGACCAGATGAACAAAATTGTGGAAGTTCTTGGCATCCCACCTAATCACATAATGGATTTAGCACCCAAAGCCAGAAAATTTTTTGAGAAGCTGTCTGATGGCACATGGAGTATAAAAAAGACCAAAGATGGGAAAAGGGTAAACTTTAATCCCAACTTGTTGCTATTACAAAAAGATTTGCTATATATTTTGCTCAACCTGCTTTATTTTCTGTGAACAGTACAAACCTCCAGCTTCTCGAAAGCTCCACGTCATCCTGGGAGTTGAAGGAGGTGGACCTGGAGGTCGAAGGGCCGGCGAGTCTGGCCATGCAGTAGCTGACTACTTGAAATTTAAGGACCTTGTGCTCAGAATGCTGGACTACGATCCTAAGACGAGAATTCAGCCCTACTATGCGCTTCAGCACAGCTTCTTCAAAAAGACAGCAGATGAAGGAACGAACACGAGCAGCAGTGTCTCAACAAGTCCGGCACTTGAACATTCACAGTCCTCAGGGACCACGTCTAGTACATCCTCAAGTTCAGGTATGCAGCAAACAAGTTTCCTTACATTTTGTTTTTGGTCGGACCTTATAATCTGGTCCACATGGCTTTGTCTTTTCAAGTTTTTAGGATTTGAAGCAGGTTAACTCTGAATTTGGTCATTTTTGACAACACACATAGAGCAATTTAGAGCAGCGGATTCTCCTTAAATCCATGTGTTTGGACTGTGGGACGTAACTGGTGAACCCAGAGAAAACCCAGAGGGAGAAAATTAAAACTCCACCTACATCAGGATTCGAACCTGGATTCCAAGTGCTTAGAGAGCTGTATGTGCTTACCACTACGCCACCTGTGCTGTTTTTTAAAAAAAAAAATGTGGAATGTGTTTGTTATATTTGCAACTCCACAAAATGTAATTCTATATACGTACAGTGGGTTGCAAAAGTATTCATACCCCTTGAACTTTTCCATATTTTGTCACATTACAACCACAAACATAAATATATTTCACTGGAATTTAATGTGAAAGACCAACACAAAGTGGTATACAATTGTGAAGTGGAATGAAAGTTATACATGAATCAACAATTTTTTTACAAATAAAAAACTGAAAAGTGCGATGTGCAAAATTATTCAGCCCCCTTTTCCCTGAGTGCAACCAAT